>WHUZ01000018.1:600000-823118 GCA_015179045.1 Kalaharituber pfeilii
GTCCTACTCGGATTCGAGCCAGGGCCCTCAATTCTATACCTCTCCATAGCACTTGTAGCAGCATTTCCACTTCACCAAGCTATAGGGTAACTACACCCCCTCTTGAGCCATCCCACCGTCCCACCTCGCAATATTCCACCCGCCCCACCGCCCCCACCACTCCCCAACAGCCCCTCCGGCGGACTCCTTCGACCACTTCAGCAGCCACTCCAGCAGCCACTCCGATGGCCCCCTTAACGGCTTCTCGGATAAACACAAATTACTCTTTAATAGGTCAACAACTCCCATGTACTTGTCTCTTTTTTTTTGTGTGTGTGTATGTGGCTGTCTATCAATTTTTATACCCATTGAAGTTTTATATAAATGGCATTAATCTTGTGATCAATTGGTGGGTACATGGAGGCCTAAACTTACGGGTTGGTACAAGGGGGCTTTAGGCGGGACCAGGGGTATAAAATGCGGAAGAATCCCTGGCTTCGCTGGGTGTGAATTCCAGAGCAAGAGGTTGTGTTACCTCTCAACAAAAAATCCGGGGAGTGCAATTGCTGGCAGCATTGTGCCTTAATGCTGTAGGTATATGGGGCTTGTAGGCACACGGAGACAGTGGGAACATGACAGCTTCAGACGGACCAGGTATGTCACATAGTCGGCGGAGGAAAGGTGACTGAATTTGTTGCCGAATTCCAAGGGGTCAGTCGCTGCCTCTTAAAAACAATCAATCAGTGGGTATTACGAGGGGTTTGGCTTGTACTAGGGCTCTAATCCTACAGTGGGAACAAAGGGTTTCCTCTATGAGTCGGAGGAATTGGTGGGCGTACGGTTTTCATTATTATCCATTAACTCAATTCGACTGGGACTAGTATATAGTCATCGGGACGGAAGTTACCACTGGTGTAGGTAGGAAAGTTAGGTAGCCACCAGGTAGAGGTCCGGAGGGATGCTTTGGGCAACCTGGCTTAGTACCTGCTTCATATTCTTTCCCTTTTGCTGCATACTTAATTTCATACGCAAACCCTTGTGAAAGTTCATTGATGCAAACGTTTTAAAACCATATCCAATATCTTTTGTGCATGAACTATATATATACTACGGATTTATAAGGCTCCTGGCGTAATGACATCTGTAGTGACGCGTTACCCTCTGTTTCACGTGACTATATGTTTGCTCACGTGATTGAGACTCTGCAAGGCTGCAAATCGGTGATTGAAGGAAATATATATTAGATCTCTAGGAATGCAATTGCGATATAGATTGTTGCGTCATACTTGTTACTGTCTGTAGTTTGATGCTAAGAGGTGACCAACACTCGCTGATTCTCGAAACAGAGCCGTCAAACATTTCTTCGTGCGAGGCGTCAAATGCATTGCATCAGAATTTATACTTTGTTTCGCAAGTATTTAGGCATCCAATAAGAGTCATTACAACGGATACGTTAGCTACATTTCAGGTACTGTAAGTTTGGTTCACATACCAGTTTCGCTGCACAGGTAGTTTCAAAGTTTGGGATGTAGCAGAGCAAGAGAGCAACCTGATTGAAAGAACAACTACATAACCAATGTCTCCTTCTATAGTCCATCATTGCAGTCCATATGACCTGCAAGAGCTGCATCAAGTCAATATCAGATGCGCTTAAGGCAATGCCAGATGAGTAATTTTCTTGGACGCCGGACTTTCCTCCCTGGATAGAATGAAGTGTCACAAATATATATTGAGACTGGGGAGAAATGTCAAGTGAAAAAAAGCAACGTAAATAAAGTATGATGAGGATCTGGCGAACTTTGAATTACCACAGGAGTTGATAAGGTGCAACTTGACCTTGATAGGTAATTGGTAGCTGTTGACGGAACAGGTACATAGATGTCATGCAGGGAGAGGGGCGGCCTGCACCCATTTCAAGGCGTCTGTGAGGGCGTCGTGAGCGGTGAAGATGTACTGACCGTGCATGCGGCAGAAGGACATCCAATAATTTTTCATCTTGAGACTTTGGCACTGACGTTTGGCAAAGCCTGACCTCCAAGGATCGTATCAGCTATTTCCAGCCAACGGGATGAGATGCCATCCTTCGCGGCAGTGGTAGCCCTAACCGAGCAGCTGTCTGTACCCTTGAGACACATGCTCCCAACGTCAAAGACCCTGTTTGCGGGTTCTTATCATGGTACAGGTTTCATCAGAAGTCATAATCATCGACATTGCTGTCCGAGGGATTCCGCACGGAACCTATTCTGCAACTATACGCTAGTGAGGGGGGCATTTCCCGGGGTGCGGAGACAACAGGTGGGGTATGGGAGGGATATCAGGAAGGTGCGAGGGTGATCTTGGGACTATAGAAGTTGATAAAGATGGAATTGCAGGAGTGCTCCTGGATAAGAAGATTGCTATCTGGGAATTGATTGGCAGGAGCATGGTGCTTTCCGGACTGAAGGGTACCAATGACGGCTGGGCAGAGAACGAGGCGTTTGAGGAAGATACCGTGGTGGGAGTCATTGCGAGCTGTCATGTACTCTCCTTATTAACGCTGACCTAAAACATATCAAGGCGTGCTCCTGCCTAGGAATGATTATGGGACGAAAGAAAGGATCTGGTGCAGAAGGGAATGACCTGAGAGTTGTATGATGCCATACCATAATGACATGACATACCCAACATTTCTCTTATACAGAATCATTCACTAGAGGCTGCGCAGTTCAGTGATATAACATACAAAGGCTTACATGAATTGAGGGCAAGGCGGTACGAAAGGTCATGAAGGAAAGGCTACTATACGAAGCAGCCAAACTAAATCTGTGGTGCATCGTGTTTCTAGTCACTTTGAATGGGTTGCACAGGGTGAACTTGGGTTCTGCAGCTGCCAATACTAGTAGTAATAGTATCCTCGTTAATGCTCTCTAGGCACATCGTTTGCCACAAACCAGGCGTTACAGTTTTGGGATGTAAATGTTGAGGTACCTTGCATATAAAATTCAAGAATCCCAATTTTCTTTTGGTCACATTTAAGGAGGATGCTCTGGAAGCTTCGGCGTGGTGATAAGAATAATGGGCACCAATGTTCTTGAAGAATGCAAGAAAGCAAGTCTGCTTATGCCTTACACTTGTGTCGGAGAGGAAACAGCCTTAAGCAAAGGGAAACATGGACAGCCCTGCGGGGTAACTTGTGGATTGATGTTTTGAACTGACCGTATTCCGCAACGCAAGCGCCGATCGCAGCTTCAAGTTGTGGTCAGCTTCGGGACATGGATCCTCTTACGTTGCATGCGTTTCAGGTGCCCCTGAGACGATCTGAGCCAGCTTTGAATTGATTGCAACCAGCCAGCAAAGGGGGGTCGACTCGCGCGTTTCGTGCTGTTGGAGTTTATGCAGGAACAAGCGCAGGCATGAGTCGCTTTAGCAACGGGCTCGTTCTGGAAGCACCGCTCGTCTTCCACACATGCCAGCTATTTGTACATCAGCATCTGGACGTTCAAGAGAGAAGGACTGCACTGTACTATGCCGGACAAGATTCAAAGGTAAGTGCCGTTCTTGAGTGCTGTCAGAGAGGCTGTGACAAGAAAACAGCAGTATGATAGCATGCAGGGTCCCTCCTTCTTGTCCGCAAGCGCCAATGCCAGCCGCCACCCCCACCCCCACAGGGCCAGCTGGAGCTAGCACGCGCCCAGACACATGCCAATGCTGACGAGCTGCGTGTGCTCGGCATGCCGGCCTGCAGTTATTGCAGTCGATATAACAGCCGCCTGGCCTGCGCGGGCGCAATATGATAAAAGAACGCCGGAAATGCAGACATAGGCAGGTGCATTTGCGCACACAGCCATCTCCGCTTCCGCTTCTTCTGGCCTGTTCTCGTACTGCTGCCCTCTCTGCCCGGCCTGCGCGGCTTGCCACCTGGGCAAATGCTGGGCTGTGCGGCCATCCCCCGTCCGGGTCGCGCATTGGGCCGGCGCCAGCCACGGGTCCAACAGCCTTCTGCAGTGGGTTGGCCCGCTGCTGTATGATAGCTGCCAGTTGCTCCAAGGGCTCCAGGTACGCAGGGACAATCACCTGGTGTGTTTGTCCCTAACGAGTAACACCCTGTACTGTCGCATATTAATAGAAAAAGCCCGCCCCTCACATCGTGAAGCCTCCTCCCCCCCTCCGCCTCCCATCCCCCATCCCATCCCATCCCCCGTATCCTCCTCGCGCATGCCTCTGCGATTCTGTTCGAGGTCAACCCTGTCCGGAAACTCCTCACGCTCAACGCCTCCCCTTCCTTGGTGTGACATCTGACTGCGATTCCACTATCAGAGTATTGTCACTTACGCCCCCGGAATTTGGTCAAACCACTGGTCATCTCCTTCACCCTTCCCCCGGCTCAGCAGCATTTCTGAACCTTGAGGCCCTGCTCACCGTCCCTTCTTCCTCTGGTGCCCCCCATCGTAAGCGCCCTCAGCACAGCAGGACCCATATTAGTCGAGGAGGCCGCCCAGGAAGTAAGCCTGCACCACCTCAGTCCCATCGCTTGTTTCTTCAGCCCTTTCGTGAGTCCTGTTTGGACTTCGTTACTTTTCTTTTGTTTCGTCCATCTTTACATCTTACATTCTATTTACCGTCGCTCTTTTCCACTCTCATCAACTCATTCTTTTTCAAAGAATATCTCTTCCAGAGCCATTCAAACTTGCTAATACAGATTGTTTCCCGTCGACTAGATCACCCTGGTGGTTGCTCGTTCGCGACATCCAGTCGTTTCATCGATTCATCAAACAAAAATAGAAGAAACTGCCATCATTATTCTATCATATCACAGAACTGCCGGCTGGCCTGCGCAAATTCATACTATTAAGTAATTCTATTCTCGCCATCGCCAAAAAATTTTGAATTGAATAAGCACCGTTCGCTTTCGGGCCGTTCACGGCCTTCCGCATTTCCAAACTTCTCTTTGCCTGTGATTATTTCAGCTATCTGCAGCACTCAAGATGTCTTTAAAACAGGTAAGTGTTTTCGGAGGCGGTGGAGCATGCAGAAGCGACACTAACAGCAGTGTGCATTAGGAAATCGAAAGCTGGGTTGAGGCGCTAAATCACTACGATACTCAAGACTATGAGCAAGCACTAGCCGTCTTCGAGGCCAATGCAGACACATCAAAGATCTGGTTTAACATCGGAATGATCTATGCAACTCTAGGCGAGCATGAGCGAGCTGTATGTCTGCTTTTTCCTTTGGAAACACTCCCAAACCTTAAATTATCCTTAATATAAACTAACGGAAGCTTAATTGTCTAGGTTGAGGCATACCAACAAGCTACGAAACTAGACCAGTTTTTGGCAATTGCATATTTTCAGCAGGGAGTGTCGAATTTCTTGCTCAGTGAATTTCAAGAAGCTCTGGCAAATTTTAATGAGGCGTTACTCTACTTGAGAGGGAATACATTGATTGATTACGAACAGTTGGGCCTGCAGTTCAGGTTATATTCATGTGAGGTGCTGTTCAATAGGGGGCTTTGCTATATTTATGACGGGCGAATGGAGGACGGGATGAAGGATTTAGAATATGCGTCGAAGGAAATTCAGGTGGAGGATCATAAGGTTATTAACGACGCAATCGAAGAGAAGGCAGATGTAAGCAGGTTGCAGTTGTACTTTGGATATTTACATGCTGATCTGATTGGGTAGGGCTACACGGTCTTTTCAATACCCGTTGGCATCATCTACCGGCCGAATGAATCGAAGGTACGGAATGTGAAGGCTAAGGACTATCTTGGGAAAGCAAGGTTGGTGGCAGCTGCGGATAGAGCAGATGCCTTCACTGGATTCACTGGAAGTGAGGTCAAGAAGATGGTAAGTACCCTTTTCTATTCAGATTGCTTGAGACTGAAGTTCTGTGTTCATTTCCTTTGCAGCAAGAAGGAGAGTTGGCTCCTAAGGATGATCGTGCACCAAACGAGATTTCTTGGGCCGCTACAAACCTCGTGAAGACAGATTTGTTGAGGAACCGTCCCTCTGCCGATATTGCCGCAACTGTGACTAGAGATTCTCCAAATGCGCCGAGCTTCCCCCCAACACCCCCACCAGAAAAGGATGCGTCCGGGAAGCCAACACGTAGCAATACTACTACCTCGCGTGCCAATTCCGTTCGCCAGCCTCCAGATCTTCGAGAACGACGCAGAGAGGAGTCACGGGATCAAGACCGTGAGAGGGAGGAGCAGCCGCAGTATAGTCCACCTGCACGTCGTGGTACTATGCGTGACACGCCTCGTCGCTCAGCGTCCTCAGCATCCCATAACAATCCATCGCGCAGTGGTACGGTCTCATCGAGACGTAGGCAGCAAGAGAGGATTAACGAGTACTCGGGCGGGGAAGAGCAGTATGAAGATGAGTTGTACGATTTGTACGCGGAGCCACCAAGGAGAGGGAATACAATTAGGAGAGGGCCATCAAAAAGGGTGCCGCAGAGGAGGTATGACGATGAGGAATACGCTAGTGATGCATATGAGGGGTCGTCGTTAGATGAAGATGAATTTGAGATGCTTGATTCTAGGAGTATGAGAATTGGGGGTTCGAGAAGGGCTCCAGAGATTAAGAAGGTGAGTTACAGTTATTACTTTCAATTTGATTATAGGGAAATTCGTGTACTGATGCGTTCGGGAAATAGTTTAAAGTCAAATGCCACAGTGGCGACGATACTCGTATGATCATGATCAACGCTAATGTCGACTTTGACGAGTTTGTTGTGCGGTTGAAGGACAAGTTTGGGTTTAAGAAAAAGGTTAGATGCAAGGTTAAGGATGAGGATGGGGAGGGTATGATTGGGTTGGCAGATCAGGAGGATCTGGACATGGTTATTGCGACGGCAAAGAAGAATGCGAAGAAAGAGAGATTGGATACAGGAAAGATTGAGGTGGGTTTTTGTGTTCCTTCTCACATATATTATGGGATTGTGGTCCTAACTTTATTATCAGGTCTGGGTGCAAGAAGTCTAAACACTGGTCCTCGTCAGTGCGGTGTCTGATACCAGTGGATACGTTACCGTTGTTAACGACTATTCCTGCTACAAACTTACGATGTTCATGTCCCCATTTCTTCTACAGACCTATTGTCTCGTTTTATGGCTCTATAGTTTCCTTGTTTGCTTCACTTCTTGGGCATTCTTCTACCTCCCGCCTATGTTGGCCCATTTTGTGCGGCGTTAACCTTTTGCACTGGACCTACGAGTCTATATATATCGTTCTTTTTTGTTGTTTTTTCCCCTGTCTTTTTATTCATTTTGGGCCTACACTTACGACTCGTGGGTTTCTTAATTTGCTAAACTTTTTGTTTATATGTTTGATATTGTGAACTGATATACAATGTACGTTTTGTGTTTTTGCTCATCTTTTTTTTATTTAATTATTTTATCTCACTTTCCCGATAATTCCTTAGTTTGTGGTTTGTGTATTGTGATGTGATGACTATAAAACCATTAGCCTTTTCTTTTGTGTGAAATGTTTCGCATTGTACACGTATGTCAAGGGGGAGAGGGCAGGAGGTAAAATCATGGAGAAACGTACAAAATACCCTTGGAAAAAGAAGGATTGTTCTAGATGAGAGCTGCAGCCGTTCGGTTTGTTTTGAATGTCATGTTTGAATGCTTTGGTATTGTTGAGTAACGCTGATCGTGAATTCTGAAACAGTTGAACGTTTTAATCGGTAACCAGCCTGCAGCCTACAAAGCTACTTGTTTCACACGTTCGGATGCATTCAGAGAATGCATTTTTGTTACACTTTTGGAGACGCACGCGTCCCTACACACTAAGTTCACTGTAAAACTGACATTTATTACCAACATTTCAAATATGTACGTACTTAGTATCTCGAACAATACATTTGCGATCGTGTTTGTATCCGCAACTCTCTCAAACTTGATGCCTGCGCTGCGTTCAGGGTAATGCCTTCCTGGCCCTCTGCCGAGATAAGTCGACAAACCTGTTGACAAAAGCCGAGGTCTTTCTCAGTTCAGTTGGCACGTTTCCCTCTTCTCCTTGCATCATAAAGACTGTTTTCAAAGAAAATTATAAAGTACAATGCAGGCCTTCAGAGAGTGCAGAAAACAACACAAGGAAAAGAGAAGAAAGAAAGGAAAGGTTTCTCAATCTCAGTTTTCCATACTTAATGAATAAATTAGTTAGCATTGGTTAGTAATTACCATTGGGCGCCTAGGTACCTAATACACAACGTGTATGTAACGTAAAGATATTCGTATCACCTCAAGCGGCAGAAGTTGTCTGCTGGATGGCTGCACTGGGGGCAGGGTTACTACAAGGGGTCAGTTTGATAATCTCCTACTCAGTATCCGAGTCACTCAGCGCAGCGTAGCTCAGCACCGCTCAGCTCGCAGTCGCTCGCATTAAAATCTGCTAATTTTATCTTTCATAGTCGAGACCTCAGATCAATCAATTGATTAAAATTGATCAACACAAACAAACAGTACTGTGGATTTTCGCCGTCACTCATTGCGCTATAAGCAAGCCATGGCGATCCCTTTTTAGTGCACGGCAGTATTGCCGCTTAAAGGGTTATATAATATGGGGTTATATCCGTAGGCGGTTGGGCAAGATTATACCTAGCTAACTTTAGTGCTCGGCTATTTGAGGCTTGGGAAGCATGTGATCTACGGGAGCAACGTTAGCCGTTACCCTCAACACGTATACCTAACCTTTATAATTAGAGAAGCTCATTGCTTTTAAAAAAAAAAAAAAAAAAAAAAAGAGAACCCTAAGTGATGCTAATTTTTTTTTAAAATTCTTTTTGTTCTGAATCATTCCCGGAAAGCTGGAAACAATACTTTCCCAATAATCAGTTAACACTTGTCCTAATAACATATATGAATGTGAGATTTGTAGGTATATACGTTCAATATCCCATTTCCATCTACAAACCCATTCATTACCCACTACATCAAACATCAACATCAATCTCAGAGGCGATTTCCAAAGCCGCAATACCCCACACCTAAAACAATTACCCTATTCCCAAGCGGGATAATAGATGAGCAAAATCAATATAACAATAATATCCGAATACAAAACTGCCGTATCATCAAGTATATGTAAATTCAGGATGAGAAGCCCACAACCTCTCTATTTTCCCATATCATATCCTAATTCAACCAAACCCATATTCAGAAACATAAAAACAAGACTTAAGCAACACATCTCCCAAGCCAGTCCGAACATGATAACGAGAGGCAGAATTTCAACAAGGAATAAATGCCACAGCGACGAAAAGGCATAAAAAATATTAGTCAAAATGACACAAGAAAATGTAAATAAAAGGGAAAAAGCGGCGAGATGCTAGAAAGCAAGAGTACAAAGTAATAACGAGAAGCATAAAAGCAAAACAAACGCGTCTCTATTCTTCCTTTTCCCACCGCATAATATATCAAAGCAAATTAGCTTCCATCAATGTGTGTATGTATGTATGGCATTAGTTTGTCCTCTCAACACTCAACGCCATACGCAGAAAATATTATCACTGTAGCTGCTCCTCTGCCGCCCTGTCTAACTTAGACACAGCAGCTGACCCATCCAACGCCGAGGTAGGATGCACAGACTGTTCTGTCAACGATGTATGCGACGCCGTCGGCATTAGCGGCGACGCAGACTTCGGTGATACATCGTCGCTCCCAGCGCTCAGTCCCGCTCCTCCACCAGTGGAGGATCCAGTACTCTCCCTAAAGAACACTGTGGTAGCTACGCCCTCCATCACCTTCTCCAAGCTGTTCCTTCCGCCACTTCCCCCTCCACTACTGCCTTCAGCAATCGAGCTTCCACTCGCGTTGCTTACAGCTGCACTGCTTCCTGCTGCAGCAGGAAGAGTTCTTGATAAGCTTGAACTTCCCTGTATAATGTTTGCAAGGCTTGTATCGTTGGATTTCTCCAAGATATCCATGTAAGATCTGCGTGCTGGGTCTGCTTGACGCTTCTTTTTTTTCTTTTCTCGCTTGTTTGACGGTCTCACGACAATCACAGGGACTGGAGAATGCTGAAGACAGTATTTTGAAACAGAGCCTGGCAGAAGTCCTTGGATCCCACCAAGAGAACGGCCACGAGTACCAACGATTAGAATTACTGGTTCGTAGATATGAATCTGCAGTAAAACAGTTCTTAGTCAGTCATCTGCATGTTCAAGGATATGCGGGTCTTCATACCATCCTCTGGATGGTGTCATGCACTTTGCCCACGGCAAATTCCAAAACAATGCTAATTGCTTTATCTTCTTCGTTCTTATCAATGATCTCATTTAACAGTTTTCTGGCGTCCAGTCTGTATTGACGCTCCTGTTGGCCAGAGTCATTGGCCATCTTCGTATCCTTGTCTACAACCCGCAAGCACACAATCTCATCGCCATCGTCGACAAGCTCGTCAATGAGCCATTCTAGAGCAAATTCAGAATAGTCATTCTGGTCTGTCCCGCACAAGAAGGTGCGAGAGCGTCGGCTATAAGTGTAATCCTTGTGTTTTGCTTTAAGGGTAAGTGAAAAGTCAGTTGCATCCTTATTATCGAATGTATCGAAGCTAACTCGCTTCAAGAAGGTACTGTCAATATAGAAGCTTAAGATTAGCTATATATATACATTTCTTTCGACCGTTCGCGCTCCAACTATGTTGCGAGCCGGCGGGAACAAGAAGAGAGAGTGGAGAAAGGCAATGTGGAGCACTACTCACGGCGGGGGCGGTGGTGACGACAGTGATCTTGGTCTGTCCTTGTTGCTGCCAGGCCTACCTGTAGTAGGGGTAGTATTGTTGAACGGGTTGCTTACATATGTTGTGCTCGGTGTCGAGGGGCCCGGTGCAGAGAAGAGTTGACGATCTCGACGGGTCTCTGTGGGCTCCTGAAAGGCAATAGATATCTTCCTTGGTATCTGCTGTAGCGGCTGAGGGTGCTGAAGTGGGGGGGGGTTTTCACATGTTGCTGCTGCTGCTGGCCACTAGTGTCTGATGGGGACAAAGGCAAGGTTGCCAGCTTCGGCGACGAAGAGACTGACGAAGACATTCAGGGCTGTGCGGGATTTCCTTCGTAATCCTCTCGGTTCCTTTACTGCTTTCGTTTTTTGTTTTTTTTTTGTTTTTTTTTTTTCTTTTTTTGTTTTTTTTTTCTTTTTCTTTTTCCTTTTTCTTTTTTAATCTTGCACTGTGTCTGCCGTATTGGGGTTGCCTCACTGTTACTGGCAGGATTCGAGCGATGGGGGGGTGGACGGGGGGGATGGATGTTTCGCGGGTGCCAGGGGTCGTGGATGTGAGATCAATTCGATTGAGCGCGGGGTTCAGAGATACGGCGTCCGCGGGCGGGGCGGGGCGGGGCCGGGGCGGGGCGGCGGCGGCGGGCGAGAGCGATGGGGAGCAGGCTGCGAACTGAGGACTGCGGGCAGGTGAGGGCCATCGCGGCGGGAGCTCCGTGCTTGCCGTTTGCGATGCCGAGCTGGCTTAGCTCTTGGTGCGGTGCTTGGTATCGCGCGGCGTGCTGGGCAATGCTCTCGAGCGCTCGCACAAGGCTCTCCCTGTCCCCATCATCATCTCCACTGCCCGATGGCCTCGCACAGCTTAGCACCCCCCCTCCCGCTGCTACATGCCCTGCACGGCACTCCGAGGCTCCCAGCCTCTACCAATCTCCCATCTGCCGCCTAGAGAACCCCCGCTGCACTAACAGATCAAACAGCCAAGCAATGCCAATGGCATGCAGTTTGTTGCAAAACTCACGAGATCTTAAGCAGTTGCCCTCTCCAACTTAGGATACCATAGTGCTCTACACTAGCTCAAGATGCTTAGTTCATAGCCCAAGGGCTTGCAGCCGAAAGCAAGCTCACGCATACCCTGCATGCTGGCCGCGCATTTGAAGAGCCTCAGGAACCTTGGAGGCCCTACAGGTTCAGCAACAAGGATCAGCTTACTTACCCTCTGAAGTCAGAGGAAGCCAGTAGTGACCATGCCGCATTTCTTTTGAATTGTCAATCCGAGTACTACACCTGTTTCATGTGCATCAGTTACTCTCTCCTCCGCCTTTTACATAGCTACCTGGCGTCTCTTCGTTTGTCCCAAGCATCTCTTTCCCCCCCATCGTCGTTTCCCACGTTCATCTCTTACTATCATCATCTCTATGAGCCCTCGATGAGTTTCAGCCTCTCATCCACTCTTCTGCAACAGCAAGGCTCATATATCGTTGAACGATACTTACAACTGGATGTCATTTGCACACGTCAAATTGATAATCGGCCCCCGTTATCAATTATCTAGGATCGCCACAAACCTGGCTCCGCTTTCAGTCACAAAATTGAGCTCCAGACACGCGGAACCGCACTTTCAGCTGAAACATGTCAAGTAGGCTCACGGCGCCCTTCATTCGCTAGCAGTCATGCTAGTGTAATCTGTCATCATAATGCTGCGCCAACCAGTGTATCAAATAACAGAACCTCGCCCAAGATCAAACTTGCATTCTGGTTTGCCAATTGTGGAAATTACAGCTGCGAGTGTGAATTGTTGCAGTCCCGTTTCAGGGGCAGCAGGTATTCGATTGGCAACTGCCAAGCCAACCTTATCGGGTGTCACATATCGGTCTGTTCACATGAATTGTCATGCCAGTGCCTGTAGCTTCAATACATGGATTCAAAAGCCCAGCTGGCAGAAATTTGCAATTCAACGTTTCCACTCCTTACATTCTCATGACACTCTGATGATATTCAGGATTGAGTGGCAAAATGGTTATTCAAATCTGCGCCAGAATGAGGTCAATATGTATGCTCTGCTGGTGAGGTCTCAAACTTCCAATTGGGACTGGCAACATTCCGGACATCATTTTTAGGGTTGGCTGTCTCCTCAGAACTTGTATACACTTGTCGAATAAGTGAGGTCTCCTTGCTTTCGCTTGCTTCCTGTATGTGTCTGAATACTGTGTTTCAGAGGGGCAGGTATTGATTATTCAAGTTGGGAGTGGCCAGCTGAACTCTAGTTCCAACAAATACGTACACTGTTCAAATTCACATTTCATGTTCAACATGTTCATGGCCCATCATGCCAAATTTGCAGAAGATGCCAAGTTGAAATCTGGAGAGCATATATCTGACTGGTTACTGGGTACGAGATCAGTTCTCGGGAGACAAGATTGAATTCCAAGATCTTGCTAAGGATCATGTCATCTGCCTTCACTCTCACCCCTGCCGGAGGAGCTCATAAACACTTGAACAATCAAGATTTCACAAAATGTTGCCTATTGTCACCTTAAATGGAAGTGACCAGAAGGATTAACGTCCACTGAATGACGCCAGAACTACGAACTCATCTAAGAAAAAAGGAAAATCACCAGAGATCCAGGGTTTCAGTTCTTATACATCTCAGTGATTTACATGACTACCTTTGCTTGACTTTGTATAAGCTGTTCAGCGCTCTTGAAAGACCTGACGCACATAATCCAACTTTCCTATTCCAATATTTCTGTTAAGTCTGTTAAGCGTACTGTGAATTTTCTTTCTATTTTTTTTTTTTTTTTTTTTTTTTTTAGCGCACATAATTGCCTGGAATCTCAACTGAAAATGGGCAGGCCTTAATTTGAAACCCCCTCAACTGTAAAGATATTCTTTCAGAAGTGCGCCAATTAAACCTAGAGGTGCGGATTACATGATTCTTATCTGCTCTGATTGCTTGTACAGCGATACCAACTGCGATGCCATGCAATGTATCCTGCGACGCAACAGGGAGCTTACTTACTGCCAGTAATTCCACTTGCTCGCTTGTTTACAAACTTATTTCACCTGCACCTACTCTATGCAGCCCCAGAAGTCGGTGCGGAGCCTGCTGGTGGAGATAGCGGTAGAGACAGATGTGGAGAGGGAATTTGTTGCTCACTTACATCTCATATGCCGTGCGATCTTTTCACTTTCTTTGCTTTTTCGCTCACCAATTAAAAACAGATACAGGTTTAACCTAATTCACAAGTAAGTTTTAAGCTCAACCAGAAGTGTCACCAGAGCAAGAACCTGAAGCAGTGGCAAGCTGTCCTTATGGCATGATTGTCCGCTCTCCGCACACCAATGGATTTTTCAAAAGGGCATGACGTCACAATGGACCCTGTAACTGTTGAAGGTACCAGGATTTAATTGGCGATTGGCAGCAGATCATGAAGGCCGCCCCACAACTAAAGCTGGCAGGTTAAATGTGCATGTGTATGCAAATATGGCCTTAGCTGTGCGTTTCCTAACCTATCAATGTAAGCCGCCCAATCCTGTGCTGTACAAACTGCCGCTCGCGAATATATGAATCGCCAAAGCATGGCAGATTCCATAGCCAAGGAAATACCGATGATTTGGCGGGCTGTGACATACAGATACGGTGAAGATTCCTATATCTTGTACTGGTGATTAAAGGTGTGAAAACTGCTGAAGATCTCTGTTCCTGTGTTTGTACGGTATAGGCGTCGCTCCAGACTAAGCGAGGCTCTCCTCCCTTATTCCAATATTGTGCCCGCTCCAACCGTAGTAAAACTTCCCGCGTGAATTCAGCAAGTCCACATTTTTTACAACGCAACAATTTCCCATCTAGTTTTATGCCCTACTAATTATTATTGCAAAAGTTAAATGCGGGTTGAAATATAATACAAGAGCCAATCATTGACTGCAAACTGGGAGGGCAAGTTAGCATAAGTGAGAATGACGAAGTTATGTCTGTCTATTCAGGATATGCACTCCTTGCATGCTTAGCATTCATTCCGGCCAGCCACCTGCTCATTGAGCACAGTGAGAATATGTCAAAGTGGGTAGAAAAAATATGTGCTCAAACTGCTTAAGTAGGTTACATATCATGTTGGTAGCTTGAGCCCCGGCCAATGGCGCTTCATTTACAGCCTCGATTGATCGTTCACGCGTTCGGGGGGATTTATGAGAAAGACTTAGGCTGCCTTGTCTTCAAAGGTCCATAGTGTAATTCAACCGAAGTGGGAGCTATACTTCCTATCCCTCCATCAAGCAATAATAGCTAGGTTAATCTTTCTTGGAGCTAGATAGCGAAGTACTTCAACAGTATATTTAACGCTGGAGGTCCAGGGTGCCAAGACCCCACCACAGCTGGATCCACACCTGCTGTACCTCCACATCTGGTAATATTTATGCAGCCTCGAGTGTGTCATGGCCTCGTTGCATACTTTGTCCACTCTGACAGTTCGTTGATTCCATTCAATCTCCATTTAAAGCCCGCAGTAGAATGTCTGCAATTATCAACAGTAGTCTGGATATTGTGGGAGGTTTCCGTCATTTGATTGCCATTTGGGTGCATGAGTTTGATTGTCGGATTGCAGCTGCTGCTAGCTATATATCATACCAGTCTTCAAGTATCGAGATTGACAGACTATTGAAACACGTTACGTTTATGGTATATGCATCTAGGCAGGTACGAGTCTTGCTTTATCAGCAGTGCTTTTGTGGTCCTATGTTATTATTGCAGTTTGAGGAAGAGAAAGACATGGTTGATAGGGGGTACGCAGTGCAATACTCTTATTTTAGTCTGATCCTCTTGTTTCCAGGAGATGGGAGAGTCGTGCTGAGTTGAGCTAGCAAAACTTACCTTTGTTGGTACATGTAAGACGTAGTTGGTTGCCTAGTCTGTGTTTCTACCGGGAGGTACAATTACTATATACCTATTCTGGCAATGATCAGGTGACAAATGTTTGATGCACTTGAAAATGATCCCGTAGGCAGCATAATTGCTTTTCTTCGTATCTGTATATACAAGCAATATCCAGTGTTGATTTGTGGTCTTACAACACCAACAACTGTAAATCTAGCCACCTAGTCACTAATACAATCAGCCTTCCTCGCGCCCAGATTGAACTCGAAATGCCAACTCTAGATAGCTCCCTATAGCTGTCTTTTAGAATCAACCTCATGCACGTGTAATTGCAAACTTTACTACTTCTTGATACAAAGGTGGGGGGGAGACGCGGGGATCGCTATCACAGAGATCTACATTTTGGCGCATTAAATAGTTGCGTCTCTTTGAGAGGAGCGCTTGAGGAGTGTTACAATAATGCAGATCTGTAGCATTTCTGTTCACGATTTTTTGTGTTGACCTACATACATACATATATCTCTTTTAATTGAAGTGCCCTCCTCACCCTGAACGAGTTCGATCATATCATTTTACATCGATATCATGTATCGTAGGGCAGGTTTTAATGCTGCTTGCCGCCCACCTAACAAACCGTAGGTATATCATAGTACTTTCTTGTACTTGCCCTCATACTTCTTTTCATGTATATTATACTATACGTACTCGATTTCATGTACCAAATGCTTATTGATCCATCAACCTATCCATTAGTCCAAGCAGCTCCACAAGTAAGAATTATATACGTACTAGCCAGTTTGCCAGGCCGTATGGCCGGCAATTAAGGCGTACATATGTATTGTCTAGTACTCCGCTCTTTACTAGCGCAAGAGAATGTACATGTACGATGATGTGTAGACGAACATTACCAAATTTGGCAATGACCTATTCATAGGCTGAGGGGCGCACCCCGCCACAGCTCAACCAATTGCAACCGCAAGTCCTAATCTAACTTTAACTCTTTCCTTTTATGGGCGGTTCCAAGAAAATAAACGAAATCTGAGATTTTTTGTTTGTTATGTTAACCCCAAATTCCTTTGTATAATCATATCTCAATTAGACCTCTGTACTAGATTTATAGCATAATGAACAAGTTTCTATATCGGGCACTAGAGGTGAGGAACTCTAAGGATGGTCATGAGAAGGCTCGACAACTGCCATCTGAGGCACGAAGATGACGAAGACGATGAAGACGATATTGAACAGAATACAAACAATACCCTGTTTATGATCTCAAATATCTGACTCATACAGGTGCTACCGTTCGTTGATCATACCGGTCAAGCTCCCCCAGCCACTCACGTCGTGACATGAAATAACCTATTATCATGAAGGCAAAATGGCATCAGTGCAGCATAATTTAAGTACCCATATATCAGTATACTTGGATAGACATATCGTACCATCCTATCCAAATGTTGCCCATCTATCTAAACGATTTTTAGTCTGAGGTTCTATTGGACAATTTGATTCATATGCCTATGACATAGCCATGATTGCTTGAGTCCCCCGTAGCAGTGGCGATGTTGCATGACAATTGTATAAGATGCCTTGACTATCGTGGTTCCGCGAGTTTCTATGGACACGGTGGTGGGATGTACCATGTTGGGATGATCAAAGACAAAAAAGGCAATTATTTGTGGTTCTCTTCCAATAATTCCTAATATTTCCGATTCCAAAATGCCACAGTGTGAGTAGCGAGAGGAGGGAGAGTGCGGGGGCTAGAGCGTTAGGATGAGACCCCTGGTCATGGCATGCGCAGTGAGGGTTACGTAGTCTGACGACGTTGGTACTCGTAGAATTCAGAGATGAATTGGGGGGGGGTTCACATATGCGTGGCCTCTATATGTGGCCGTGGAAGGGCGGACTCCGAAGAGTTGCGCCTAACGCCAATTCATGTAAGAAGCAAATGTTAATGGTAGGAGAAGCATGCGAGGTCAATATTAACAAGGATCCAAGTTCCGTCGTATCATGGAGTTTATGTTAGAGTAGCGGAAACTAGCAAAGTTAAGCCGTACAAAGTGAGGCACTCCAATATAGGCACTGATAGATATCCAGGCTGTTTTAAGATTTCTTGATTATGGTTCAGGAGGGCTATCCAGTGGTTATTGTAGTGTTCAGGTGGTTAGCACAGGAAGCACTACAACTCAGCAGCATCAGTGCAGTGTTTCATTGCAAGGTTCAATGGTGGTATGTGTGAGGCTTATTAATTGATGGTCGTATTCCTTGATTACCAGAAGAGCAAAAGTGAGCTGAAATAACGAAAGCAATATATATTGCAGTGTTAGTTTATGGACGAGAAGAGAGCAGGAAGCATGTTGATTACCTAGTCTTGAGAATCGATTACCTATCCTGATAAGAAATATATTGAGATGGTCGGGGCAATATATTGCGCACTCGATTCTATTGCCTGTCAAAACTCAACAAACCGCTAGTTCACATGACGGCGTCTGTATGCGTGTCCATCCAATTTATAATTAGTACCTGGTATTTTATTGTTTATTTGTGGTTGATATGTTTTGATAGGGTCTGGAGTTGCTACGTGCACTGTCTGTGCACCAGTAACTTCTACTCCCATACTATGTAGTCTCGTGCCTACACGCTACATAGATTGGTACAGTAATCATAAGTTTTAGCTTTGAAACTTATCGATAACGAATTCCAAAATAAGCGAAACGTTGCGCAATAAGAGAGCAGTGAGCGATGCTGCAGAAAATTGAATGGGGCGTTGCGTGTCAGCAAGGGTAGACGTATACGTAGCGTTGCTTCATATGTATTGGATGACAGGCATTTGAAAAGATGCAGAGTCATCACTCCTCTCATTTTATTCTCCTTGGTCATTTGGAGATATCTCCGACTTGCTGCGAAGGTGGTGTGGCGAGGTGAGGGCCATGTTGCTGGCCAGGGCCTTATGGAGCCAGAGAAGTGTTACCAATGGTCATATGAAACAAGGTGAAGTACATTGTAGTCCCTGTATAGCCGGATCCGAGTGTGCCCATGGCAATGGTGAGCGGGGAAGATGGGAATGTGGGGAGATGGGGATGTTGATGAGTTAGCAGTTGCATTAAGTAGATCATAGCCCAGAACTGAAATTATCGGCTTATGAGTTCTAGGGCTAGTAGTTGAGTTCTGTTTGGTTGACGAACTCTGCTGAATGTTTTGATTGGAAGAAGAGAACTGATCATGGGAACCTGCATACATATTTCCTAGTCTAGTTGGAGCGCTATTTCCCAGTTCACGTTTTAAAAAGCACAGGTCAGTAATAATGGTTCTCAATATAGAATATGCAGTGAATGCAGTAAATCTGGCTATTTATTCATCGAGGCATGATCCCACATATGTAGAACCTGATTCTCCAACACAACAACAAAAGTACGTAAAGGTATGATCGACTCCTTGAGGATTCCACTTACTCACATCAGTACTCACATCGTAGTTTTGAAGCAACGACTTTGCGGTAAGATCGCTTTCTGTTATTCTGTTGTTTATTCATGCCTGAATGTGGATCAAGACGCGTAAAGGGTAATCTCCCATACGCCGTATCATTCTTCGCCTCGCCGCGCGGCCCAATCGCCGACTCCGACCCGACACCAACCCGAACGCCGATCAATAGATGAAGTGATCGACCCAGCTTCCGTTGCCCATCGATCTTGACCAAATTGGTTTCCTTCAACCCGCTGGTAGATCGCATGAAGGAGCTGACAACCATATCGATGAAAGTAAACACACCGGAAACAGTAATATCCTACCGTGACTTGTCCACAAGCATCTTGATGCATGCGCGGCACGGTTACCAGTACCGCCGCCGGCCGGCATCAGGGTTTGACAGCCCGAAAAACAGTCGAGCGATCCCGTGCCGTAGCCTGCAATGCCGACACGCTTCTTCTAGGGCAACAAAGTACTGGACATTGAGCAGACGGGATTGCGCCGCGCAGAGCAGATTGCGTGCGGGTTGAATGTGTATCATTCATATGATGTGGAAATTTGGATCGGAAGTAGACAACAAATCGTTATATGCAGACTACTGTCCGCCGTTTCATTGCATTGAGATGATTACAACCTATTCCGTGGCAATAGCATTCGAATCAATAGGCGTAGTGAGGCAAGTATCCACATTATAGTCTTCATTACTATTAGAACCCAGCTTGCCTATCCTAGCTTGGTCTCAGCATATTATCCACACAACTAGACGCAGCTCTCCAACTGAACAGCAACTGCGCCGCAGTTGCGCCCTTTCGCCCGTTATGATTGGAGAAGCATATTGCATTAAGGAAAGGCACATGATATGGATCACGGGAATCCAAAATTGCTGAACTGATCTACAGGATGGCGCAGAAGCCTGCACCAGGCCAATAGACCTTTAAACGTTGTCCCGAGCACTGGGACTGCATAAACAGGTACGTATGCAGACACGTGAAGCCTATGGTGTGATGAATATGTAGAATTTGTAACCCCCATACCATGAAGGCGAGGCTATCAACACACCACTAACTCTCATCATTGAAAGGATCAACTAAGATGGTAAGTGGTCATGATAAGTAACCATCCCCATCCATTCAAGTAGCTATATTGATCATGTCCATCATTACAATAGCCCACCTCAGTCCAAACTCAAAGCGCAAAGGATCCTTCACATGCACATTATCGGTGGCATGATATGTTGTTTAAGGAGCATATGGTTGTCGATCACCCCAACAACGGAGGATTTCGAAAATTGGGAATACCAGTCGTTGTGGTAACTGAGTAGCCTGTGGTCGTAGTGTGGGTGATTCCCGCACAGCAGCGCAATGTATGATAGAGAAATAGGAAAGCACAAAGATATAGACGGTTGAGAATGGAGAGATTTTGGATGTAGGCATCGAAGGCTAGAAGGATGAGAAAAAAACGATGAGAGTTATACATACGGTGTGCGCTATGTAAACTTAGATGCAACTTTTTTAAAAGATTTGAAGGCGAAAGAGAAAAGGCGCCACGGGTACTGTGACCATCAAAGCACTCTACATGGTTCATTCTATAGCTTATACAAGTAGAGTATATAGCAAATCAACTAATCCAATGACTTTCCGATTCAGTGCCATGTCATCAATGTCTCCTCCTCCTCCTCCTCCTGTTCAATAGAAGCGATAGCCTCTCGTTATATGAGGTAATGTATGCACTGCAGACTCTATTTCCCCACCCAAAATCTGGAGACGTTGTCAGTAAGGGGACGGAAAGGTGGGATCTCTAGCTAGTGCGTAGACGTGGGGGAGAGTTAACCTTAAGTTACAAGGCGTAGAGTCCCGTAACATTTCATCATTCAAGGTGAGAAGCAGGAATGAGAAGTTTTGTCAGAGAGTGGGGAAGGAAGGGTGCCGCCATCGTAAGCTGCCCTACTCTAGAGTGGCATTGTGATTGTTGGCTGGCAGCCTACGTATATACTGGCTAGATGAAGACTCAAAAATGGTGCGATGAAATGAAACGGAATTGGTAGGAATAACTGAGCTGGATTGGAGTCGAATAATCTATAGCAGCATAAGCTCGTAATATCCAGAGTACTACCTATGACACACCATATGTACCATTTGTGTAGTAGTGCGCGTCAACCCCCCACGAAAAGAAAACAAGAGCTGGGACAGGAAAACTGGGAAATAGAACAAAGAAAAATAAAACAAAGAATGTCTGAGAAAAATTGCCAAATAATTAATAGGACAGCGAAACAACACCAGAACATATAACCAGCCCCCCTGACATGAGCCGGCACAAAGGAGTAAATGAAAGCTTTTACTGGATGGAAAGTATTTAAGTTTGGCTTGATGCCAACAGTCGAATGCAATCTTCCCATAAAAGAGCAATTTAGAGTGGACACACGACCACACAAAGCAAGACTTAACACAAGGAAAAGAATAAAATTCTTTCATCTTTCATTTCATTGCGATCTCCGTGGTCACTCCACCCCTAATGTTTAACACACGAAAACTTTAAAGGTATAATTGTAAAAAAAAAACTGAGTTTGTCTCTCACTCATATCTTTTTTTTTTTTTTTTTTTTTTTGAAGGGGGAGTTTGTCTGTTTATTCCTTTGTAGCTAGCTATCCCTTCCTGCTCCCTCCGATCGCCATGCCAAATCTACAATGTCTCCAACCTAAAGGGATCGTCCTTGGTTTCTTTCCCCCACCGTCACGATAAATCCGCCCAGTACCAAGTCAAGGCCCTACTCCACTTTCCAACGGAGTATGCCCCAATAACCAAAGCAGAAAATCAGGAAGACATTAACCCCGATGCTCCCGCTATTTACCCATTCTCCCACATGCAGTTAAAGGAATAAATAAACTATAGATGATAATGAGATACAAGAATCGAAAAAGAAAATAACTAGTGGCGATGCAGATGTACTAAAAAGTGCTGTGCAAGTTAAAATTCCCAATTGACATACCCAAAATGAAATATCCTAACATAAACTTAAAACGCCGTAAGCCCCAAAGGTGAAAAGAAAAAGGAAAAAGAGAAAAAAAAGCTTATGATACAATCACAAACCCAATCGCGCAATGGAAATTTATGAAACCCAATCAACCTATAAAAATAGCAAAGTACAAGCCGGTGCCAATCTATCAAGACCTTTAAAAAGTGCTGATCATTGATGCCGGTCTATGTATGAACTCATTCCCATCTAAGAATGCTGCATGATGTGACGATATAGGCGATGAATCAGGGTGCTTATCGTAAAAAGCAGTCGTTAATATCCGCTCCTTGCCCTTTATCGACGTGAAAGGTAACGAGAGTTGTGGTGGAGAGGGTGGGGTTGACTCCTCTTCGTCATCGTCTGATAGATCTTCCACTAGCAGAGGGGGCGATCCATGAGACGGTGTTCGCCTTAATGGATACATCCCATCCTCATCCTGATCTTCCAAGTCCTCGCCGCACTCGTCCACCTCGCTGACCCCAATAACGGTTTCAAAGTATGATGGTATTGACTTATGGGAAGACTTGCGTGTCATAGTGGGTATCGAGTAGTCAACATCCTCCATCTCTTCGTCAGAGTCCACCTCAGATTCTGAATCCGAATCCGAGTCGGCAGAATCTGAGTCGGAATAGTAGTCGGCAGCCAACCATCCTTGACCGTCAATTGTCTGATCGGGCCAATCTCGTGACTCCTCTTCGTATTCTTCCTCCTCTTCCTCTGCTGCAATGCTGCCCTGTACAACTTCATTGAACCAGTGCTCCTGCTCCCGCTCGGCCTCTGCTAACGCAATCATGAGAGAGTCGAGAAGGTTAGCATGACCAACAAGCAACCGAAGGTTGTGGTCGTGTTGGGAAGCCTCCTTCTGAAGCTTTCCTCGTGCTCGCTGGGCGAGCTGGTAGGCTTGCGTGTAAGCCATCTTTTTCTCCTGGGCTTCTCGTAGCTTGGATGGATGGATGGAATAGGTCTGTGGATAGTATGAGGACGATGTCCGTGATAGGGGATTGTATGGAGATATTGATGCCATGTCGGAAGGGTGTGTGGAAGAATAGTTATATGCTGTGGAGAAAGAAGGTTATGAGTCAGTTTAGGTTTGAGCAATAGAATGAGACAGAATATCGTACCAGAAAGACTGGAAATTGTCTTGAGGCTCAGAGAAAAAAATATTTTACTAGGGGGGGTAGTTTTAATTGGAGAGCCTGCTGCAGCTATGACTCGTTGGTGGTGGCCGGCAACTGTGGTGGGAGTCGGCTTTGCTGGCTTGGGTGCTTGCTGCTGTCTCTCTGAGCTGCTGTGCTTGCGTGCGTTCTTGCGTGCTTCGATAGATGGGGGCAGCGTAACGGGGTGCTGGTGATCGTGATATAGCACTGGCGATGGAGGGGGGTATGCTCGCGGACTGGAGGGGTGGGGAGGGAGTTGTTCTTATAATTGCAGTGCATAGCTGCCAGGCCTCGCTGAACGCACCGGTGGGTGTGGGTTGTGGGTGGTTGTGGTTGTGGGTGGGTGTGATTGCGTGTGGGTGGTGGGCGTGGGGCGTGGGCGTGGGCGTGGGCGTGGGCGTGGGCGTGGGCGTGGGCGTGGGCGTGGTGGGCGTGGTGTGCATGGGCGTGGGCGGAGTGCCGTGGCCGGGCGGACGGCTTAGCAAATCAAGGAGCACGGCGATGGCAGCCCCGGCCAGCAGGCACTAGTGCGAACGACTCACCTGCCCCAGCATAACCAAGCGGCGGTGCGGGCGCTGAGGGATGCGCCCAGGGCCGTCGGCTGCCCCTGCTCCGTTGATCTCCTAGTCACCACAGCACCGACGGCCTTTTGGATCCGCATTCCCAGGCCAGCTGCGAAGCGCACATACGTATGCACCCACGATGCACGTCCCCACGCCCACACCGAGAGCTGGAGGACTGAGGCCCCCCCGTAGGTAGTGTAAGTAGTGTGAGCGGGTGCCAGCGACACACCCACACCCCCCCCCCCCCAGGCGCCCAACTTTGAAAGGGCGCGCTCAGCAGGCACAACACCAATCTGCCCCTCCGCCCATCCGCAGGAAGCAGAATGTGCCCGCTCACCCACACCAACCCACCACAGTCATCCATCCAGTAAGCCAGCGTCCCACTGGCCTCAGGGATCCGTCGCGGCGGCCTGACCATTACTGTACCTTTAATGCGCCGCTGGACGCTGCATTTTTCTGCATCGCGGAGTTTAGGAGCGTTTGGCATCCCCCCGACGCATTTCTCAGCTCAGACGGACACCCAAAATCGGGCCACCAGTGGTCCCGTTGCCGCATAGCCAATCTCAAAGCCTGCTGCAAATCATTGCTCGATTTCCCGATGTACTCTACTTAGGATAGACACTGCTAGGGATCTCTGGCTGTTCGCTGGCACTCGCCCACAACCAGGCGCCGATCACTCACCACAGCGAGAATTAACAAAAAAATAATAATAAATAAATAAATAAATAAATAATTTAAAAAAAATAAACGTACGGCGTAGTGAGGAGAATCTTGGATGTAGATCATCCACATCCCGCATTTTCACTCAGGCTGGGGACGCCTCCTTCGCTCTCGATCTGTGCAGGTGACCAACCAACAAAAGCGTCTCACTGGTCTGGGTCTTTTCCAGCCAACAAACCAGTCGTGATCTCCAAACAACGAGACAAGAACGACAAATTTACCCCTTTGTCCTTTCGTACAATCGCTCAACTCACTGTCCACAGTACCAAGCTCTTAGTCTCGTAACCAGGCTACCGAACTCTTGTCTTTTATTGAGCCTAGACTCGTTTACAATTGATATCGCTCGCTTGCGAAGAGGCTGAAATTGAGGATGAGTCTGGGCTCAAGGGTGTGCACGCAGCATCCGGTGTTGCAAGTGAAGTATGCATGTACACATCAATCGCAGACCACCAATTGACTTTTCCGGTCCCAGCAAGTCCAGGCAGTCATTCCCCCCACAAACTGGACAATGATTGCCATTTCGAGGCCCAGCCCACTTGGATCCGTCCTTAGCCCAACCGGCCACACGAATGGCCTGCAAGGCTATCGATATGCGATAGGGATAACCTTACTGCTCAATCCTGTGTGGCTGACCCGGCTGGACTTGTATGTGCTGCTTACTTGTCATGATTACAGACAGCACCACCTACCTTTGCTCTTATAATCGAAGCCGCTTGTATATACTGAAAGTGGAGAAAAGGTTGGTGCGCATGCTACAACCCGAGATCGCCCATGATCACCCCCGCTCATCGCCAGTTTCGCATGAACACAACTCTTGCCTTAATGAGATCTTGAGGTATACTTACCCATCACACTCCGCGGATGAGCGGTTGCACACTGTTTGCCGGTGTTCTCGGTCCGGGAACTAGCAATTGGTGAACTTCCGAACTCAGTGCAGTTTAGCCATTTCTGTGCGACGGAGCCGATTCTCCCAGTCGAGATGTTGCTCTAGTAGTAGGGCTGGCTCACTCTTACAAATGCACTGCAAGTAAAATATCCAATTTCTTTTCTCTTTGCTGAAAGATTTTCATACCCTGCAAACTACAAGTAAAAGCGCAAAATAAAATAAATGAGTTTCGGGAGGGTGAGCAGTTTACATCCCAAATCAGGGCAAATTGAATCATGATTACTAGTACTCTGGCTGATTACTGCCGTTTCAACTACCATTTGAGAATCTAAAATCATTCTGTGGTAGCCATGCACCATAAAGGTCGTCTAATGAGCAATTGGAAGCTTGTATGAGTGATTCAGCTTCATACATGCATTGACTGTTTGACTGCTTGAGTCAAAGTATGCGCGACAACACGTACTTGCAAATAGGGAAATGCCAAACTTTTCGCTTCCGTTTCAAATTAAGTAAGCAAGTACTGTAATGAGGAAACGCAACTCAGATAGATGGCAGCATATGTCAGCAATTATAAATTCAAGCTTGAGTTGATGCCCAGTGACGTCAATGGTATATGTTTTCCACTTTGCGATCCTTTTCACTCGATGAGTTCCAGTCATTTCGATGAGGGTCTACTGACATGCCAATGTAGGTCATTTCTCCAATGTACAGCGCCTAGTAAGCTTTATTCGATGTGCTAGAAATTGTGTGAGGCCGGTAAGTCAATCACACAGGCATAACGGGTAAGCATACTTCAACTGATAAACGTACAGCTGGGTGGCGGGACCTCATAGTTGCCAGGCTGTCAATAATTGCTTTGGTTTTTTTCCCTGTTGTTTGACCTTCAATCAAATCATTTTCCTAATACAGGGCCCTCGGAATGCTTTGTCACCATTACTCCGTGACCCCTGCCTCGGATCGGAACCGGAGTAATTTGACCACAGCAATATGATATCTTGCTTTACATTCAATGGGGCTTTTACAACTTTCGCTACACATAAGAAAGGATACCATCATCGTAACCAATGGATTGAGCTAATATCTTGCTCCGAGAATTGCATTTAATACGCACAACCATTTATGCGCAGCAAAGTCCAATAGCGTCAATGCAAGCGACTTTACATCGCCTCAATACAAGTATTGTCTCCCTGGTATATCGAACGCTCACGTTAATTTGACGAAGGCACACTTTTTACCAGACAACGCACCCAGCCTGACGAAAGCGTACTTCAGAGGCGGTAGGAGATTTCGGCTAGCAAACTTAATCTGGCTTATCGGGAAGTTATCATACCCCTTAATGCATTAAGTAAGCTCGCACCATTGCCTCATTTAGGAAGCAACCGGCATTACTGTTGATTTGTAATTGTGCAGTATATCATAGAATCTTGAAAAGAGTAAGCCATTGATGTTGGACAATGTTCAGAACTTGAATTATGGAAATGGATCGTAAAATTTTTAAATTTGAAAAATAATCGAAGCCGGATAATTCGGGTACTATAAGTCCCTTACACACGTCGGATGCTTGCATCGGAGGTTCTAACGCTCCGTTATTTCGACACGTTCCGATGCATTCCAATCGACATAGCTAGTCTGGCCATGATCCTGCTTGTGTAGGTATACGTAAGGGACGTATTAGAAGTTATGAAGTTGTGTCACCTTGAATCCTAGGATGATTATTGTCTTTCCTGCGTAAACCCCACTATCCCCATTCCAAACCCATGAGAATTGGATATGGCCCATGCAGACCTAGTTCACACACTTGATTACGATACTTGTGCCAAGCATAAGCTCATACGGCAGCTTTAGTGTGTGTGGATGCTGTCGGCAGGATAAATCGGATCTGAAAACCTCCGAACACAAAGAATATCGGGAAGTGATTCTATGCAAGTATTGTTTTGGATCAGACACTAAGAGTAGATGCCGATTTGGCGCCGGCGGTGATGCCCGTCCCAGTGCTACTGGGCCCGATGAACTAAAGTTTTGCATACTAGCCAGTAAAATATGTATTCGGACAGGGGTACCAATGCACATTATGCGCTATGTCCGAATACATATTTTACTAGCTAGTACCACACTTGCTACTTGCTGGATCCTCTTGCACATTCTCCCACTTAGCATGCCGAAATCTTGAAAGACTACCGTGCTCTCAATTCCTAAAATAACATCACCTTAAATGGCAGTATTTTGTCTAAACATCTTACCTGAATTGGTCAATTCTATACCCTGTATCAACTTCCTGGATACTGCTCATTAGGCTACCTAATAGTCGACTCTGAGCAAGCCCACAGGTCTTTGATGTGGAATTCTCTCATGAGACATGTTCGGCCGGCATCTACAGCTCTTCTCTGATTCCGGCTTAGGGCGAGATAGACGCCATGTTGCGCCGCTGGAGCTTCAGATATTGTTAGCTCTTGCGCATACGCTCTTGTAAAAGATACAGTCGCTACCCCACATTCCACATGGCTCTAGGAGCACTGCTTATTTTGTATACCTTATTGGGATAAAGTTTTCGGATTCTGAATATAGCGTGCTGCGACACTCAATTGCATCTAAGCTTTTACTCAGTCTGACAGGTATACCCAAATTGAAATCTCACGCATCCCGAACCTCGTTTCAGGTGCTTCGCCATTTCGCGTGGCTACGATATACTAAATCACTAGTTCACTCACCGTGTCTCGCTTGTGTCGGCCGCTGTGTGAAGGTTGCAGAGAGTGCAAGTTCTATTATTAACACATGGATACTTGCAACGTCGGCAATTAACTCGATGCGGTAAATATTTATCCATATTTTTGTAGTAAAATTCAAGAAGTATCATTGCGCTAGGAGCTTGCTCGCACTTCAGACATACAGGCGGTAATTTTCGACGCCGTTCGTCAATGGCAATATCATGCAATCCAGATGTATGGGGTATTTTTAGAGCTTACGTCCAAGCCTCGGCCAAGAACCTTCAATTCCTGATTAGGTAAACATAAGCCTTTCTCATGGGATCCCTGCGTTAAAGTTAACAGTTGGGCATATGCATATGCACATATTCCTCGAGGTGTAGTATTCACATTCGCAGAGCTTCGTGTAATCGAAGAAATGGAAAATATGATATGCTTCACATATTCCATGGTATGGTGAAGGCTAGAAGCCCTATCCCATTTGAGTAAGCATGAGCTCATTGAGTATATTGTTGTGCTTGCGAACAAAGTGGCTCCTGCGGCCATTCGATGAATAACTGTTGATTTTGTTTATTTGCTTAGACATTTGAGGGAAATAGGAAGGAGGGGTGACATTGTAGTGGCACTGAAAGGTGGGGTATACGTCGGCTTATTGGTTGGCCGCGTGATTCATCAACACTCCATATTAAGCCTAACTATCTTGACTTTAGTTTCAATGTCTGCATACACATATCATACTCGCATATAGCGTTGAATTGTGCGGTATAATTACTAACATATGACTCAATGGCTTAAGCCATTGGACCTGAATGTTTGCGAGTGAATGCCAACTTGCATCTCTGTGTGTGTGTGTGTGTGTGTGTGTGTAGGTGTGTGTGTGTTTGCATGTGTGCGTGTGTTGTTCGCTTGGTACCAATGTGAGGGTCTTCTGACCATTGCGCTAGGAACAGCTTGTCACTGCGGGGCCCCGGCAGGGTTAGAGGTTGACTCAACTGTATCGAGTACGTACATAGCTAAGTAGAGTTCAGCACTGTACATAGTCCTGGCCAAACGTTGAAGAACGGGAGCTCGGTTCTGCACCCCACCCACCCACCTCCGCTCCCCGCCCCGCAGAATCTAGGCCCGAAAATTCGCGGAGCGGGGGAGGGGAAGGGCAAAAAAAAAAGCTGTGAGAAATTAAATTCGAATATCGGCGAAAAATCGGCGAAAATTGATCCCGACGGGTTGGTAGAGATGACGAGGTGGCGTATGTCGAGGTCAGAAATCAATATACGATATCACTTTCCTCCAAAATAACTGTATGTTTACATGGCGATGTGGCAGCATTCCTGTTTCCGTCACTCGTTTCCTCCGGGTCTCAGACTGTGGCCTCGTCTCCTCAGCCTGTGCTGTCTCTGGAAACGATAGTCTGATCATGGAAACAAATACTCCGCAGCATGTAGTTCCAAGACACAGGGCGGCCCGGCACATCCTCGGCCAAATATCGAAGCGGGGCCAAGGTATCTCCGGCCTCCGCTCTCTAGCTTTTGGCGCTAAACCTGAAGTTCTAATGCACTGTGTTACATGCAAAGCTCCTTTCATTCCCAGACTAATATTTATTCCAAGACACTCTAGTCTCTGTTTCAACTGTACACTAACCAATAACCGTCCAACCAAGCAACCATCACAGGTCTGAGCACGGACCTCTATGTACCAAGCATTCGGCCCGTCCCATACTGGCGGAACGGACACGGCGATTCCCTAGGGGATTCCACGGAGTCCCCGCGCAGATCAATTTGGAATCGGCAACTTAGTTTTGCTTTGACCGCTTTACGTTTTGGTTCGGCAGCTCTGGAGCCAGAATCACGGGCAAGGGAATTGATGAAACCAATACGATGGATTAGCAATGGCAAATGGACTTGTTGATATTACGGATTTGGATAGGGAGTGGATTGTGGTCTAGGCGGAGCAGGAGAGCACAAGGACCTCCTCAAAAGCAAGAGGAGTAATGCCAAACTGAGCAAAACATTGCGGTAAAAGTTGCCACCCCCATAACCCCCCTCAAGTAAGGCCCAATTTGATTTGCTTTGGCCTTCGCATTGAGACATGATTCTGGAATTGAGATCTTCTCCGCGCTCCTTGGTGCACGGGAGTGGCGTGGGGGCGTCGTCACCTAGGTTACAATTCGAACCCCTTTCGGTTGTTCACGATGCGTTTTAGCTTGAGAAGTTCCAGGGGAATGGGGATCATGGAAGCTCTGGATTGGTGGATCTTTATAACGACATGTTTTAATTTCGGAATTTGAATATTCTGAAATCTTTCTAAGACCGTGCACATGGCTATGGCTCTGGAACCCTCTTCCTGTTTCTGTTGGCTTCGTGATGGATGTAGAAGCCTCTGTAAGGAAATCGACTTGAGATCTTTGGGATCTGGGATTAAGTACTTTGCTTTGTAAAACTTGCGTAATTAACGTAATGTACAGTACCGTAGGCAAGAGTCTCCGGGACTATGCAGTATGAGGAAAACCGAGACATGCATCCGAGTGGAAGCTCCTTGCACCTCTTTTTTCAGTACTGTTCGAAAAATCAATATAAAATCCATACATGAGCTAATAAATTGCAAAAAAAATAATAGACCCCATGAATAGGCAGCATAGAATCCAAACCCCTTCTCAGAATTAAAAAAGGAGTACTTTGTGTTTTCTCAAGGGGGGTCCTCTCAGATGCATGTCTCGTGACTCCAAGGCTCGCTTTTCCTTATACTGCATAGTCCCGAAGACTTTTGCCTACGCACTGTAGGCAAATTAGCGAACCCCTTCATTGCATGCAGCAGTACCAACAATTGAAACATAACAAGGTATGTGGCAACGTGAAAAATAACTTGGCTTTCGTAATCTCGCCACAATTTCTATTTATGTTTAAAATTATTTCCTTAAAGAAACAAATGGATTGAACTTTTTATCAGGAGCCTCTCTATCTACTCGATCTCTTGCACCTCAAACGCATAACGTGCCACTGCAAGAGATACGGAGTATTCCTTCAATTACCTGAAATCTAATCTTCCTTTGAACAGAAATATGTGCAATCATGACGGTTCGGTAGCCCAGGACGACAAAAGGGATAAAACTTGAATAAACAGGATGCTACTAGTGTGCTATTCAAATGTTCTCATGCCCAGGCACGAGAACAAATTTGTGGATAGTTACTCCATAATTATGCAATGTCTCGTTGTATGCAGGTTTTTCGCTCATGCAGTTGGCATGAGATTGTCAAGTAAATGTTACAGCATATAGCCAAGGCTCGGGACAGACTTCCTCCAGTCATGTGATATTCCGCTACTCCGTACTCCATCAATGCCTGGGGTTCTGCTGAGCCTCGGTATTGGACCACTGCGCGCAACTAAGAACCATGAACTGCCAACTTACATTCGATGTCGAGTATATCGGCCACTACCCTGGCCCCCGTAGAGCTTGGACCTACTATGATAGCTCTCAGAACATCGGCATTACCGCTCTGCTTTATTTTATTATGCTAAAAGCTTAGTTTTATTTTATTCCAATAATGGGAGGTTGCTTAGTGTGTTTGTTCTCCTGTTGTTCCCAACATGCCTATATTATTATTACGGGAGAGAGGCCGCCCTTGTCAGGCAACCTTGCTTGCAAGGCCGTCATCTTGACTCACCCTTCTACCTGCAGCCCTACGGATTAGCAATCGCTGCTCCACATGCCGATCCCGCGCATAATTATTGTACCTTCCCCGACTTCATCCGCATTCATCGGCGACTAGTGGAATAACATTCCAGAACGTCAGCCTCAAAGCCTTCATCGCGGGGGGCTACCGGCTTTAATTCCTCCACCCGATGGTGCGAAGTAAGTGTCAGGGCGTCCGGGATGCTGGAGATAATGTAGGGTTTGATTAGGGCACTGTGTTACCGTAAACTACAGCAGGCAGGATTCTGGTGTTTGCCTCATTGAGGTCATCAAGATCACAAGGGGTCGTGATGGGTATTGTGCTTAAGCGGAAAGGGTAAGCTGTAGTGTACTGTACGCGATGTTCTGGATTGTCGTTGAGCGAGTGAGAGAGATGGATTAACATCAAGATTTTTGGACAGCTTGGGTATTAGCCATTGGCGGACCACAAAATCTCAAGGAGTTAGAATTTTGCCTGAATTCGAGTACTGAGGATCAAATTGACGGGGCTGATGTTGCTTATTGTCCTGGTGGGTGCCTAGACTATTATCTGTAACCCAATTGCAACTAGACTAAGTTTTGCCTGAGGCTTTAGATAATACTGCATGCAAGTCTTGAAAGGATGTACTCGAGTACTCTACATATAAAGCTAATGCTCAGCTACCGGACAGTAGAGTGGACCTGTAAGGCGTAGGGCTTAACGAACGCCGAGCCCAAGGGTGAAGGTTGGGCGATTTCAGAAACATCATCAGTCGTGCCAGCTTTACAGTGGCCTGTTTCAAGCAGAGCTATTGGTGAAAATGCAGCTGAAAAGACGCCGGTAGCAATATACAATAAACAAAATTGATATCAATACAAGTAGAGTTATATGTAAAATATCATGTTGCGGCAATTCCAATTGGATATCAGCAGAGAATCTCAGCCTCAGTATCACAAAATTCCTGATCCATGGAGCTGGATCCAATAGTTGAACTGAGGTGAACGGAGCTGGATTGAGCTGAAACGTGCAATCTCCGACCGGCGATAACAAAACCTAGGGCCGGTTGGCCTTATTCTCTATCCCTTAGCAGTGCGAAATCCAGAATCTTATGTCAACGGAAATCCGTGTATTCCATTGCAAACTGGTATAGTGATCTACCTCTACCTTAGTCTTGGGGACCTGAAAATGGCACTAAGTTCTCAATCTAGGTAGCTGAGCCCACATTTCAGCATTCACTATACCATTTCAGTGGTGGTGGGCACTGACACTTTGACGTTCCGTTAGCCCAATCCTGCTGGCATTAGGTTTTGAGGTTTCGCTCTGCAGAGGGATAGCTATGCTTCAGGTAGATAAGTATATCGGTCACGACTGGGCCAGGTTGGAGAAAATATTTGCAATTGGATACTATTGCGGACTCCATCGCGACATTTCAGTTGGTTCGCTATGCTAACTGTTGCTCTAGCAGAGGGCAAGGCCTGAATCATAATTCCTGATTAACTCAATTTCTGCTTGACACTGTGGTACAAAATCTCGGGTGTAAGTCGGGTTTAATTCGGCTTTAAGTCGTCATTGGAGGTGTTAGGAATTTCTATTATGTAGGAGGTGAAACCTAAAGTTACACCTTTTGAGGTTTCAGTCTATCGAAACGGATAGAAATTCACCACTGTGTCGGATGGTTCAATGGGACAAACGGTTCAATGGGACAGCTAAACCTAAGTTGGCAAAATCTGTTCAGAATTCAAGCAAAAGGCTGTTGAGGCCAAGGCGCGCATTTGTGATTTTGTATGTAAATTTAGTGTGTCCCATTGAACTGTCAAATTACAGTACATGGATATTTGATAGAGGTTTACCTTATTCATTTGACACGTCTCTTGGGCGGGCAAAGCTTCGCTAAATTCGATGCACCAGTTTCGCTCTGTGCCGTTTACCAAGAAAGTATGTGTACTATCAAATTCATTACTTCGACTGACCTCAAGCAATGGTACATAGATGCCACATCTCAGACACCGGAACAGTCCACATCTATTAAATGTCTTTTTGTCTATCAGATAGAATGTTCTCGAAGTTATTTATTATAGTGCTTGAGAGGAAGGTCTATGTACTTGTAGTAAGATATCAATACACTATTTCCACAGAATATCAGTACCAGTGGTACTAGACGTATCTGGGCAGGGGATATGTTTGTATATTTATGCACTATGCAGTATTCCGCAGCAACTAGCATATTCTCATGTACTTGGCGGTAAAGAATAGGTGTAAAAGTCCAAATTCATTATATCAGCTGATCAAATTTCATCACGTCAGCTGTCCAAATACTTTCTTACATAATAAATTTGGACACCCTTTCACGAAGTTTGGACTAGTCTTATGGCTATCATTAACCAAGCATACGAAAATATGCCAGTTTCTGCCGAATACTGCATGGCGCATAAATATGCATTTATGCCCTGTCCAAATACTTATTTTTCTGTCTAGTATCCATACTTTAGATTTTGACTCCCACTTTGACATATTCCTACCACAGGTTCTTAATTTCAATACAAGTGTAGTAAGATATGCAATATGAAAGCACTATGCAGTGAAATTTTTTCACTCCATTCTGGAGTTCTATATCCAGATACCTCCTACACCTGGTTGCGAGACTACTGTTAGACCATGGTATATATAAGTCATATGAATGGTAGTATCATATCTCACCTAGTCAGTTTCACACTATAACTCATTTGTAGTCTTCTAACTGATACTTACGTTTGCATATATTGCTGCTGATGCCATTGCGGGTCTAAGTGCAGAATTGAATAGTGGAATCTGCAATTCTTTTTAGTCTCTCGTCCCAGTTCTTTGCAAGTATACGTATAATGAACTGAGTAGACAGACTTACCCATACAATTGACCTATAGTTGACCAATGTAAAGTAAAGATCGTAGAGTAGGTGTTCTTGGTACTGGATATGGGTGGTGCTGGGTATGGATGGTGCTGGGTCAGTGGTGCTGCATTGCTGGACAGTATGGGTGTCGTTGCTACTTGAGTTCAAGGAGATGTACATGTTTAAAGATAGTTCTCACACATAGGGTCCAAGAAGCCTTGCCAACCTAAATTAACTTCAGAATTCTTTTTTTCATTTTTGTACACCACATAGCAGTACTCCTCTCACTCTAGGCTGCAGCTCCAGAGGAATTCAAAGGTAGCAGACTAGTCTACACCTGCTGTAGCCCTCAATCGCGAACTGCCATAAGTCTCTGAAACTTCTGACGAGGATATCTTCTGGAGTTCCATACCTTGACAGAGTGTAAACCTGAAAAGGACTTAAGTGTTCTTTGCTTGATTCTCACGAAACCTAGAATTGGGAGTACATTTAACTTCCTAGCAGCTACTGACCCCATTTTCTGAGGTAAATTAAGCCTGTCCGAGGTGTAAGTGGGTTTGCCCATACAATCTTTGTACCACAGTGTTGAGCGAGTATGGGGCTGCTGAGCCGAGTGGGGGCACACAGTAGTGAAGGTTGTAGTTCTCATTCGTTACACAGGGCCAATAGGGTCAACAGACTAGCCACCACAAGCAAAGCTAAGTTGTAGGGCTGAATGTCAATCTGTGGGACTTTCGAGTGATACATCCTTGTAAGACTTCGCTTGACTCGGACAGGGTCAATTTATTTTTGTATCACTACCCAATAATGGATTCTTGTAGAGAGTGATTTCATGAAGAATGTATGTGGTAAGCAATCTCAAGTTGTCTTCTCTTTATGAAAGAACTCCCTATATGAATTGAGCCTTTGCTTTTGAGGCGGTGCGCAGTATGTTGGTGCTACCGATGCCGTTGTGGTGAACACCTTTGCATGTATTTATATGTATCCTCCCATATAGCTGGATGGACTGAGCGTTCAGGAAGCAATTTCCTCTGGATCAAGGCAGATCACATCAATATATAGTATAAATAGTAACAACTACTTCGATATCACAATAGTGCATATTGAGTATCATTGCAGGACCAGTTTTGCTTGCAGCCCTCTGCTATAGCAGAATATATATCAAGCGAGGATGTAACGAAGTTGGTCTCACTTCCTCTCTTCAGTCAGAGGGAAAGATATGTATTGTAAAATCATAGCTATGAGTATTAAAATTTCTATTCAATAACCCGACACCAACTGCAGCCCGTGTGATTCTCACAAAGTGTTGATCGATTTGAAATCAATCTGCGCCGGGAGTGAAGCACAGTGTATACCACACAACGTAATCTGCATTTCAGTTGCCAGAAGACCATTATCCAGTGAGACAGGCTCAAATCAATTTTCTGTGGTACATAGTATGTACAACTTCGCTTGCAATTTGTATGCTCGTAAGTTAGAGTCAATGTGATTGCAGCGCTGTCATCGCAGCGATCTTGCACAGGATGGGACGTCTTCATGTGTCATGTTGACCGCTGTCATGCAGCCCTACAGCCGCATCACACGAGCACACAGATATTGCAGTACTGATTCCATATTATTAGCCTCTATAATTAGTATCTTTTTAGATAGTTACATTTCAAATAATTAATGTGGTTTCTAGCGGCTCGTCCGCAACGGTATGTTCACCTATATTATGTAACAATAATGATCTCACCTGCTCGACTTGCTTCTCAAATTGGGCTACTCGAATCAAACTTTTCCCTGATGTGGTCTTTTTTGTCAAGAGCCAAACTCTTATTCTTGCTAACGGAGAGTAATCCCATAGCTGCCTGCATACATTAGTAATGAACTTAGAGTTCAACTTATCTGCTGCAGGTGAACAGGCCTTGGTGCCCACAATCCACCATGATACTGGCATTGTACATCAGAATCACAACAGTGACACATCAGTGAGCCAAGCCAATATGTAGTCTCAATTTAGGGACTTCATTTGGCGGAATCCACTTCAACTACTCATATTCGGTAACTGCAGCCTGTGATGTGTCCCGAAAACTGCTTCAGAGCCGGCAAGATATGTAGATCATTGACACGTAATGTACACGTCTACATTCTAAGGCAATATCGACATGTGTGTCTTTCTCGATCATGCATTCTTGCCGTCGAACGACTGACAACACGTCAGAGAATTGACTTTGAGTTGGCGTTGTGCGAGTGTATTAGGATTGTTCATATTGGCAACTCTGACATGGCAAGTGCATATGCCACCTCTTTCATTCATGAAATTGGATATGCTTGCATACATCATGCACGCCTGCATTTTCAATCCCGCGGAATTCTCAGATGTAATTTGTAGAGGTCGGTTTTATTACCCTCTTTCAGGAGGTAGTTTTCGAATCATAAAAGTCACCATATTGCGAATTTCGATTTACTATGACATATCTTTGTATTGGTTTTCAATTAGAACATATAATCTGAGGATCGAAACCACAAAGAGCAGGGCTAGTCTCATAGATGAGGGTAGCAGTACAGAGCTGCAGCTATCAAAGAAGAAAGAAAAAAAATAAATAAATAAAAATAAAAATAAAAATAAAAAAAATACTTGCTGGACTTAATGTTACCATTGATGTTGCCAGATTGCCCTAATTAATTCCACCAATCCTAATCAATGCTACAATTCTGTAGCGAGGCTGCATGAGATTCATTGACTCTACCGACACAGGGAGTTACCTCCGCTGTCAGCAACCAAATTCGAATGGAATCCATGGGAGCATCATCTTGCAGTTGGGGCCCATTGCAATTGGACTAGAGGTTCCATGTTCAATTGAAATCTCCTGAGTAGCCAAAATCCTACCTGTTCAACATCTTCATAGGATTTTGTGTTGTCAGAGTAGAACTTTTGAGGGATCAAGTTACACCTAGTGATTGGTAAGACAAACGCTGGGGTTGAAAATCTGGGGTAATGGTCTCGGCGGCAAACGCTGTCCAACATTGGAAGTTCTTCCCTTTCGTCGTAACGCTTGCTTGCTTCACAATTTTCACTTCCATGCGAGGCTTCCAACTTTCCACCATCGCGAAAGTGATGTATTATACTGCATACAACTACTGCAGAACGCGAATCGAACGCGTTCTCCTTGCCACGATCTCAATTGACTTATGGGATCAGCCGCCATCCTTTTGGCGCTCTACCCGGGATCTGTCAGAAGGGTCGAGTTGCTGTCTCGGTAAAACGAGCGTCAAAGGTGCTCATTAACCTAGTAAATGATATGCTCCTGATTCAACTGACTAAACGGTGGTCAGTCTCGACTCTGCTATGATATCCGGATGCTGCATACAGTATAAAGTTCCTATATAAAGTGCAATGCCAAGTGTTTTCAGAAGATTCTTCACCGATATCCATCTGCATGGAGTGTAGTCTGGAGAACCTGTCTCCTGTCGAGTTGATGACTGTAATGGGCCGTTTGACGCTCTCTCTTGCAGACTGTAGCTGTTTTCTCTGAGTAAGAAGCGTGACTGAAAATGGAGGTTTCATCACCTGCTGGGCGTGGCAACATGATTGGATTAGTTACATGGAAAGGATCAATCATGTTAAGAATATTTTTGAGAACTACGCATTACTTCTCACCTGGACTTTTTTTGTAAGATACCGACGCACAAAATAACGATTCTTACAAAACATGACAAAAGAGAAAACTTCATCTGTCAATTCATATTTAACCAACAGTTCCATACCATACCTCTATTTTCCCTAACTTAGCCGATTGATTGATCTGAAGCTCTCTAACTCACTAAACTCGCTGCAGAAACCAGACCAAGTTTGCACTAAAGGGGTGAGTTCAAGCGTCTATCTTGGAGGTGTATACTGTACTGTAGAGGTGGTAAGAGGCTACAGGTTCAAATTTTCTGCAGCTATTTAGGGGCAGTCATGACGGATACGTCATGATCGCTGCATCTACCGTCTACTACTGCGGTGGAACCTTGTTCGTATTGGGAGCACTCCTCTTGGGAAGTTTAGGCTGTTACTTTGAGCCAAAATGGCTATGGAAGCGGATTTGTGACGACAAATCTATAGCTAAATGTAGATCTGGCCGCGCTTGTTTCCCAGATCAGACAGTCCTTCTGCAGTAGTACTAGTACTTTTCCATGCTCATCTTGGCTTGGGTGTTTATATTGATCACAAATTCACTTCTAACAAGTATATCTGTATCTGGGACCCAATCACTGGGCCTCGAACAGGGAATTGTCCGGCGAGCCTGGTTCGAACTTCACTTGAGAGCATTAAGATTCGCACCAAATTGAGGGTAAATACCCTGCATTTCCGGTATTGCCAAAATTGCACTCTGAACACTGGTATATAGAGGCAACAATTTTTAGGCACTTAGAATCATATCACTGCTTTATCTTCCAAGCTAGTTGGAGTCTGGATTACCTATCTTATATATCACTTTCAAGGTACATGCGACAGGGCGGTGAAATTGGCATCACTAGTTGAAGGTAGCCCTATCCCAAATTGGTGCCTTTCCCTTACTGGGAACAATATTACTCTTTAGGCCGTATCGTGTCACTGAATTTAACGTTGCAATTTCATATTTGGGATATTTGGGATATTGCTTATTTTCATTGAAGCTTGTTCTCCAGCTTGATACCAGGTAATTGCGGAAAGCCTTCTGTTTTATACAAGCACATGTAGCAATTCGTCTGTTGAAACAATCGCAGCGTGTCAGATTCTGCTGTAGCGTGTCATATGATGTAGATCTTAGCCTTGGAATTGGAGAAATAACTGGAAGAACTCATGAGATTAGGGTAGCCTTTTCGTTGACTCCTAGGACCTCCACCCTCTCCGGGAAATGGAATAATGTCAATTGTTAAACTCCTACAGCGGCCGCACACTCGCACCTCTTCCTTACACATGGGGTATAGGTATGCAGTTGAAGTTGAGGATAATGGTTAGTTGTCCACTATTGTACTTGTTGAAGCATACGGCTTCAAGTTTGATAGGACAGTTGTGAAACTTGTGGGGGGAGTTCAGGTTGCAAACTTTGAATTCTAAGGCTGAGAAGGGGATATGGACATAACTGGAGCCAAAATTCGAAAACGAACAAACTCATATTGTTAGTTCCTGAGTCCGTACTTAGCATTATTTATATCCATCAAAACCATATACTCCAACGCAACTAATCTCTACTCAATACACCACACTCCTTTGTCCTCATACTTCAGCTTCAGTATAGACAGTATTATCCAGCTGCCCGCTAGCTTCCTTTGTCACAATAGATTGTTGATGTGTATGTCTTATCATTTCTTATTGGATTGAAACTTTGCCCAATCGAATATCAAACGACATTTGTTCTACATTAGCTATCTAGCTGAATCTATGATTGATCCACATATGGACTGTTGTTCCATGTATACTTGTGATGTAAGTTTTTACGCTAGTCGATCCTAGAAGGGGGGTATGAGGGTAAAACTTGTGGAGGCGGTGAGCTATAGTACATTACAACGATGATGGTGTATGGGATGTCTCAAGTCAGAAGATCTTTGAGAGTAAAAAATATAGATGGCTATGTGGCTTTACCATCATGAAATAGATATATTCATTAGGCCAAACAAGTGATACTTTACTGTCAGTTAACATTTAGGCCAGTTTACATCACAAAACCAGAAAACTAAATAGCAAGCAGAAGCTCCGGATATGAAAATGCGCACAGCGCTCATTATAGATGCAAATGCATATCTAGTCTAAGCCTCCCCATTATCCTCTGCATCGTGCTTAGATCTCGAATCCTTCCGCATACACAAAACAAAGTGCAGTTGTGGGTAGCAGATGCCATGCAATGCCCCTATATTAATCATAAACCTATGCTGAATACCTATCGGACTGCTCTAATCCTTTCACTAATTAAATCCTTCTTATCTCCTTTCTTCTCAAATTGTGAACCTTAAACGGTCTTCCCCAATCCACCCTCGGTCCTTTCCCTCCAACCCTTCGCCCCTCCCACCCTCTCATCCTCGCACTCATCCTCGTCCCTATTTATCAATCCTGTGGTCCTCCCAATAATATATCCCAGCCCTACGGTCCCCACACTCCACAAAAATACCCCATCAAACCATCTCTCAAAAAACCCTGGCACCATCGCTGGTGCCCCGATTGCTTCCGCTAATGCGCTGCTCATCTCTGGCGACAAGTTGAGCCGTAGAAGGAGCACAGATGCTAAGACGTAGGTTGCGGTAATCTGCGCGGTACAGAGGGCGAGCATGCGGCCTAGGAATGGGAGATCCCCATTTGGGATACCTCCCACTGGGGGTAGTTGCGGATTTATTGTAGCTGAAGAGGGGAACCAACAGATTGTGGAAACGAGCTTTGTTAGTGTATTCACTGCACGGAGAATGGTATTGATAGATCCAGCAATAATCACCCCACACAACCCGAAGCCAATCTCCCTAGCCCACGCCGTGCGGTCAAGCGCAGGATCCCAATACCTTACTGCCAATGCTAGTATCCTATTTACAGGATCTGACTCGCTTGCGCTTCGCCCAGGGTACGCCTGCGGCGACGCGGGGTTGGCTGGGTCAAAGGTGTATACAAGTGAAAACGGATAAGGCAGATGCGCAGCTACTGTGGCGAGAATGCGGTAGAGACAATAGAGGGAAAAGAGGAGGTATCCTGGTCGCAAGGGAATGAGTTTCCGGAGGAGTTGCAAGAAGAAGTGGAGGGGGTGTTGGGGGCGGAGGGTAACAGGGGGAGTGTAGCGGGAGCGGAGGTCTTGAAGCTGGAGATTGAGAGAGTGGGATATGAACTGGAGGCCATTGACTTCCGTTTGGAGAAGGGAAAGCTCGGCGGCATCAGGATCTGTGGTGACAGCACTGAGAGCCTTGGACATGAGACCGGTTTGGTGGGCTCTCTGTACAAGTAACCAATACTAATTAGTTCCTGGCATATATCCCATGTGGATCCTGAGGAGTTGTGGGAAATATACAGTCTCTTCAACCTTCCTCCGCAATGCCTCAAGGTTCTCTTTCTTGATCTCTAGAAGCTCATTTGTAGCTTCTAGTCCTTCCTGGGCCCTAGCAATATCTGCTTCAGCCACTGGCCGGGGCCTTTTGATGAAAGCCTGCCAAGGTGTCGAGACGGCACCAAATGCAGCTGTTTATCGCGTCAGTTGAAAAAGATCTCTACTTCTGATCTCCAAGAATTAATCATACATAGCATAGCAATCAACTGCACAAGATTTGTTAGTGAGGTGATTCTTGTCGAGTGGCAATTACATTTACCATAACTACCATATATGAATTGACTTACAGTAATTCCAAGAACACCAATCCTTGATAAACATTCTGAAGTAAATGACTTCGATTTAACTATGCAATTGAGACTTATCAGTATGTGAGGCCACAGTATCTCGATTTTTCAAATTTATACTCACATCCCCACCAATACATCTCATCCAGCTCCATCACCGGAATCCACCCTCCCGCAATCCAGAACAACCACAACCAGCCTAAATACAGGCCTGCTCTAAGGACCTGGAACCACCGTTTCCCCTCTCCCAGCTTAGCCAACCCAACAGCAGTCAATACTCCGTGGAGCTGGATCAATGGCATGACGACCACCAAGCTGATAAGCAAGATCCAGATGATGATAGAGAACCACATTCTCCTTGCCGATGGATTCAACCAGTCTGATACCTCGCACAGGATCAGCAGCCCAAGAACACCTGTTGCACCCATTGTGGTTACAAAGGCCCTTTCCCCAAGTCTTTGGGACGGTGTCCCACCGCTGCTTTCAACATTGAGAGTAGACTTGTAACCGGTGACTCCTGCACCATTACTGATGCTAGCGTATACCCTTCGTACCCTAACGATCGCCGCGGCGATGATGAAGCAAGCGAGAAATGTTAATGAGGAAAGGAGGAATCCGATCCGAGTGGACATGGACGGCCCATCGTGACTCCATGACGGACGGCAGTCGGAGCCTGGGCCATCTGTGCAGATCTCATCCGTAGCAGTAGCCATCTTGTCCATGGCCGTCGTACTATCCAGAGCTGGGTTGTATCCAAGATTCCTGATAATTAATTAGCTTGTAGAATGCTTCAGCGAGTATATGTCTGACAGCTGGGCCGAAGTTCAAATTCAGACTTGCCACACTTCCTTGTCGATGTCAATGTCGCTATTTTGTATGTCAGATCCAGGCATTCGGCGGCTCTGGAGCGATGCTTGTAAGACCAGTGTGTACTCCACGCCTGGCATGAAGCGTAGCCGCATTGCGATCAAACAGAGGGCAATGCTCTTACGCGAGTGCTTGCAGGCTGGCCGGGCACGGTCCAGGAACTCTGATCGGGGTGCGCCCAAGCAAGGCCGTGCCCCAGCTCAGCGGTGACAGAAGGCACCTTCGTTTTAGCCAGTCTCCCGGATTTACATTGGACAGGGGCGGGCGAATGCTGACACGCGCAGTGCTACGGCAGCGAAGTCGTACGTAATCATGCCTTTTTTCTCTACTCTCATCTTGTATGCACCCTGGACCCAGAAGATTTGTATACGCCATCCCAGCTCTAATGAACAAAAGAAAGCCGCCTCTATATATATAAAGTGGTGCGTTTCTCCCAACATTGCACGCTTTCGGCCGATAGCATCCCTCCGGGCAGAAGTGCAATTAAAACAGGATTTTCAATTACAAAAATAGATAGGGAATCGGAACTCATGTAGTGGGTGCGAAAGTAAAAGCAGAAAGGCGAAACTCAAAATTTGATTAATGCTGGAAGGAAGCCACGGCCGGAAAGAAGAAACTCCATTACAACGGTCATGTCTTCATTGTTCATTACTTATCCACTGTCTATGTCACATTGGTGGTTCCACGGTTAGGATTTGGAGTAGCGGGTCTTGCCAATGGTAAATGGCACGTATCGGTACTTTATCATGTGTTGAATTTGTCGTCGCACTGCACGTCGTCAGCCTCATTCTCGGCCACAATTCAGAAGCTTGGGGCTTACTCGTAAGGGTGAATAATAAGAACCAGTAAACCACCAGCACTGGCCAGAACACCGGGATATCAAAAACATCAAACCAAGTGCATATGAAGCTTATAGTAATTGCCCTGGTCGCGCTGTGCCAGAACTTGAACTCGGGCAGCCTTCTGATGAAGGGGCGGAACTCCTCGTCATTCTTCGTGGGTAGTGCGGAAGGACCACCTTCTTCTAGCTCCTCCTGTTCCAGTGATGGGTCGAATTTGGGCTGAAGGAAAGCAAGGAAAAGATTAAGGAGGTAAATTCCCAGGGAGTAGCAAACTATATTTGGCACGTCAGTATATGACTGCGAGAAAGGACGCCCACATAAAAGTGGTGTTAACGGACCTATATACCACCCTTGGGCAAAGACTATCCTCAGCAAGAATATGGCGAGCGCAGCTCCCGTCCCAAGCCATCGATACAAGGTATATGGGGTGACTTTATCAAGATAGGTTTGGTATAGCTGTACACATTTAAGGAAGGCGGTTGGTTAAATAGCTTGCGGAGTAACTTGGTAACTTGAGGCATCACTTACTCTCGCGACCTTCGACGTCTGCGACGAGATGGCGGCAAATCCAGATTCTGGAGGCGGAGAGTCCATATTTGGTAGAGAAAAGGTCGCGGCGGATGTAAATTTGCAGCACTGGAATTGAAGGGGGTAGGGTGGTAGGGGACGGGGCCTGAGGTGGAGTAAAGCCCGTCGCGCGGAGGGGAGGCGGCAGCAGTGGGGAGGATGATACAGGGAGTGAGGCAGACAGCTGAGGTTGGAGGCGAGTGACGGCGGCGTGCACATGTGGTCCCAGGCGCCACACGCAGGAACTACATGGACAATGGGATTGTGCTAGTGCGCAGGACACAATCTCTTTGTCCTGCGCCGGCCTGGCCAAGTGCTGCAGAGCCCAACAAGCAAACACTGTTCAACCCACGCACTAACTCAACGCGAATCCGCCAAACCGCCTTGTGCTTCGCTTATTGCTTCTGCTGCGTTCACCACTCATATTCCTCAATTCATATCCCGTCATATCCCGTATACGGGACAGACTGCCATCACGCCACTTGTCGCCAGAGTCGCCGTTTCTTACCGACTAACTTTGCCCACCATGGCTGATAAAATGGATCTATCCCTCGACGAGATGATCCAGCGAGGCATGTCACGTCCACCGCGCCTACGAAGCTGCATGCAAGGCTAACATATGGCCTCTCCAGAGCGCAGAGCAAGGGCAGCATCGGTAGAAAGCAAAGGCCGACCACATACACCGCTAGGGCCGAGGGGAGGTTTTGGGAAGGTACGGAATCCAGCAAATCGTGCACACGCGGACGTTTTGCACTCTTGCCCTTGCACGCACGTCTCGAGACTGTCATCGCCTAATCGCTCTACCCCGCTTTCTTCCGTCTTCACTTTGCGCATTTTCCTACTTCTATTTCTTTTAATCCTGGTGGAGGTATCTGAACGGAAGCTCATACCACGCTTTTCAGCATCGGCACGGCGGTAGCACAATCGGAAAGCCACCCTCACCGGCACCGACAGGCGTAAACGGTCGATGGGTGCACGACTTGCATCACAAGAATAATCCTCTGGCTTCTCGAGTGACAAAATCGACTCCGCTACCCTCGTCAATAACACCTTCCGTTGCCAAATCACTGTCGAATAACCGTCTATTTACTGCACTACATGGAGATGCCAACACCACATCACCACCTACTAACCATACCAGAAGCACAGACATTATACCCACGCCTCCAGCGGCTGGTGTAGATGTCGGGATGAGCATCAGGGGTGCTGCTCGACAAACCAGTGGATTTACGATTAAAGGTGCTGCGGGGCCATTTGTTGTGCGGGCCTCAAACCTTGCACCTGGTACTACCGCTGAGGACGTTAAGACCGCCATGCAACCGTTAGGAAAAATCGTGAGCTGTATAATGTTGGCTGCGTCACCCACGGCCATGGCGGAAATTGTCTTTGAGAAGAAAGAGTCGGCAGATGCTTGTGTCTCGCAATACAATAATCAGATTGCAGATGGTATGCTCGTCAACCTCAAGGTAACCATTCACTGATTTTGAGATATGTAACTTACAATCTTGGACGACCAGGCCGACGTCTGCACGTTGTACTGCACCCTGGCCCACCAATTGGAAGGCCTTCCTATTTAGCAAAATCGTCATCGCCTGCTGTTGTTGTAGACCATAATGCGGCACGAGAAGAAGCAGACCGACAACGACGATTAGTGAATCAGCAATATATGAATGGGGGGGTTATCGATGGAACGTACGGGTTTAAGGCACCAGTGCTGTATAGTGACCAATTGGTGGCCAAGAGGGGACGAGGCTTCCAAGGATAAGCATGATAAAACGTCGAGGGGAGGTTTTCACCTCCCACTTATTTCAATGATATTTATGATGTTGTTGACATAGTTGGGTTAGGTAATAGGAAATTGAGGGTTGAAAAGGAATTTGTTAATGTATTATACCAACAACTAGTCATTTCGACATCGTGCTCGTTATAATAAGGGAATGTGTGCTCAGAAGTGGATTCAGACCTATTTTTACCTCTTGTCTTATCATCCACCTCACCTCTTGCACGAGACTTGTTTCTTAGTTTTATATCTTCTTTGACTTATCTCCCCGCATCCCAATAACCTCCACCACAATATTACTCTCACAATACCACTTTACTACCCACGCTATTTTACTTTCATCGCCATCTTCCACACACTGTCTCAGCCGCTGCTTCTGGTATCTTTCCTCTGCAGGGCAATGGCTTGATATCTGCATATATAATCATCAAGAGCAGGGCTTCTGTTAGTTTCGGTTTTCTTGTTGCTGTGGTCTAAATTTTTTTTTTTTTTTTTTTTCTTTTTTTTTTTTTTCTCTCTCTCACACAAAGCTATTGTGTACATTGATGATTATATTGCTTTATGTTGCGGTTGCTTGGGTTGATTTGAGGGGTAGGGTAAGCGTGAGCAGAAAGCATGAAATGGCGAGTGTTAGATATTGATTGAGCGTGAAGTGTTACAAAATCAAGTGATCAATTCACGGCAGGTGAAGATGCATAAGTCTCTCCGGCTAAGTACCAGCTTTGTACGTGCAGTAATTTTGTGTCTGCTCTTGGTTTTGTGTGATGAATAATGATAATGTAAGATACATATGCGGCGGCTCTGATTACATAGTATCATGTACACTCTCCGTGTGAAGCTGTAGTAGGTATCACTGTTCTCACTCCCCTATGGACTTCATAAGACTACCCATGGACCCGCACAGATTCCATTCACATCAGCTTAGTTGACTAGGATCTGGGGCTAGACCACTTTACACGTCCGCCCCTGTCGTTCCGTTCCACACGCCTCACGCGTCACTAGGAGAAAATTAATTCACGGTCTCCAAGGAACATCTTATTTGGAATTTAGCATACACCACGTCGCAATCGGAGATTTACTCAGTAACATTACTGGCGCATTGCCACCGCTGCGTTGGAAGAGGCAAGATTGTGTCATGCACTGAGATACTTTGGTATACGCATATCAGAGAGCGCGGTTGTTAACAATTTGAAAAGAGATTGTGAGGGCGGGTCAGGGCGTTTACTTTTAGTTTGACAACGGCGGCGCAAGTGCTTCAACCAAACATACTACTGTGGCATCCATCTAAAGCCCGGTGAGACAAGGTATCTTACTCAAGGTGTTCGTTTTGTCTGTCAGAGTACCGAGTCAAGTTTAAGCGGCTTGTTTAGGGTGCCTGGGGTAAAGATATAACGATGCCTCGTGCGAGCACGAGATCTGCAACGAAAGCAGCTTCGGCCGCATCAAAGGCGAGAGCAGAGAAAGAGGCTGAAGAGGAGGCGGAGGAGACTGTGACAGTGAATGGGAAACATGTGAAGGAGATAAAAGTGAAGAAGGAAACTTCAAACGGGAAGGGGGCCGCGAAGGGTAAGGAGCATACAAAGGATAAGAGGCCGAAGGTGGATGTATGGGCGAAGTTTAGAGTGAAGAGGGAGGATAGCAAGGTGGAGAAGGTGGAGAATGAAGGTGAGGTTCCGAAGGAGGAAGGTAAATCTGGGGAGATTGATAATAATGAGGAGAGGGCGGCGAGAGAGGAGGAAAAGGAAGCGGAAAATGAAGGAGAAAAAGAAGAGGGGAGGAAAAAGGAAATAGGAAGGAAACTGAGAAGGAAGGGCCGAAGGACAAAAGAGGAAGCAAAACAAGTAGAGCCTGAGGACGCGGATGATGCGGAGAATGAAGATATCAAAGACGAAGATACCGACGAACCCAACGAGAAAGAAGAGGAGAAAGAAGTGGATGAGGAGGAAGCTGAAGACACCGACAACACCTCCGGCTTCAATGAGTACGAACGCCAACGCCAACAAAACATCCTCAAGAATAAGCTTCTCCTGCAGCAACTCCAACTTGACTCCGCCGCCCTCCTGGGTCCCTCCTCAAAGCGTTCCACTCCCAAACCCAAATCTTCCGCCTCGAAATCCAAGTCCAAATCCTCTTCCCACAAGAAGAAAGAACCCAGTACTACCGAATTTGTACCACGAAGAACAAGTAGCCGGCTTGCGGGCCTTGCAGCCGACAGTGGGCTTGCAAAAAGGAAATATGAGGAGGAAACTACGAGGCTAGAGGAGGCGGAGAAGTTGAAGAGAATGAGGGTAGCGGGGGACCTGAAATTTGATGTGGGGGGCTTCGGGGGGTTGGCGTTAAAGGGGGAGAGGTTCGTAAGGACGTTTACGGATGAAGATGTCAAGGCTACAGGAGATAAGGATGTGAAGAAGCTCCGGGAGAAGATGATGGGGTTGAATTTGTATAAGAAGTGGGTACCTAATGGTGGGTCTTTACGCAGAATCCGTTTAGTTTGCTCAAGTTTCGTACATAGAATACCTACTTCGTTTTGTGAATGGATAACATTATAAGAGGGCTAATTGATTTTTGATACTTGGGGATAACTAAATTTGGGAATCTAGATATAAAAATTACGCCAGAACGAATAGTATGCTCCACATACCCCGAAACAACTATCAATTACCAAGTCTAACACCTCCCTTCAATATAGTACTACTTGGGTTTCCACCCCACGACCGAAAAACAACTCCTCTTTGCAGGCGACAAAGTCGGCAACCTCGGCATATGGGACGCCTCGTCCACCGCTCCGAACTCCAACCCCCCGAAGATGATACCGCCGCTGAAGATGATAACTCCCTTCCCGCCATTTCCAACTTCAAAATCCATGCACGCTCCATCTCATCCTTCACCTTCTCCCCCTTCTCCCTGAACACCCTCTTCACCTCCTCCTACGATGGTTCAATCCGCTCGTTCGACCTCGCGAAGGGCATCTCGTCTGAGGTATTTGTGGCAGACGACGACGAGGGAATCTCAGGAGTCGAAATCCACGATAATGACCCATATACGATATACTTTAGCACACTTGAGGGTCGGGTAGGACGGAAGGACACACGACTACCAGTACATAAAGCCGAGGTCTGGACGCTGAGTGACAAGAAGATTGGGGGCTTTTCGGTGCACCCGGTTTATACACATCTCTGCGCCACAGCGTCACTAGACCGCACGCTTAAGATTTGGGATTTACGCAAGATTGAGGGTGGCAAGGGCGTGTTTGGGACGGGGAAGGGAAGGATGCCGGCGCTGATTGGCCAGCATACATCAAGACTGTCGGTATCGAGTGCGTATTGGAACCGCAATGGCACGATTGCAACAACGTCGTACGACGACACAGTGAAGCTGTACAAGTTCCCCAATGCCGGCTCGTGGGCGCCTGGGGTTCCAATTGTGCCAGGTGGAAGCGAGGAAGAGCCAGTGGAGATAGAGCCCACTGCAACGGTGAAACATAATAATCAGACTGGACGCTGGGTTACCATTTTACGAGCCCAATGGCATCAGCGCCCTAGTGATGGCAATGAGAAGCTTGTGATTGGGAATATGAATAGGTTTCTGGACATCTATGCTGAGGACGGCACTCAGCTGGCACAGTTGGGGCATGAGGAGCTGACGGCGGTGCCGGCAGCAGCGAAATTTCACCCAACAGAGAACTGGGTTGCCGGGGGAACGGCGAGTGGAAAGGTTGCGTTGTTTATATGATAGGTTGGAGTGGCTTATAAGTAGAAGTGGGGTTGCTTTTGTTTATATAGTAGGGGAGGACGATGCAGAGGTAGATAATAGTTGTTGTCCAATGTTTATACTCTGTAGCTTGCAATATATGCACCGTTGACTTATTAATCCAAGAAGCATACCGCCATGTCCATAGTACTAATTCATGTTCCTTATTGTTCAGACTTCTTCCGTTCACCAACAGAATCTTCATACCAATAATGCTATCTTGGTCTAAGGAGACCGTGTCACGCAATCGGTATGCCAAAAGTTAGTCCTCAATGTCTCGCCGCTGCCCTATTCCATCTGTCGTGCCAATCGGAGAGTAAGACGCTATTTCTGGGTACCTTTCTAGCTTGGATAGCCCACACCATTTATGTACCCCATATTAAACAGGTGGACTTTAGTCTGGTCAGTGCATCCTAAATGCATGCATTTCTTGAGCTTTTGATCATTCAACACTCCTTGAACTGCCTCTTTCTCAATATTATTAAAATACAGACTTGAAAGCAGATGATCAAATCGGCCGCCAATGGGAGTATGTCTCAACATGTGAAAGGAAATGATTTGAATAAGTAGTGCCATAAATAGTAGTCAGGATGAGACTCACTGTACAACTGTAAAATCTTCTCTCTTTCAGTGCAATTTGTGGTTACCTTCCACCTTGCTCATTTAATTCAGACGAGTGCGTGAAGGTTTTCTTTAGGAACATTTTTCAATAATGCTGCTTATTTTTGAAAATTGAATGGTAAAAAAACAGTTTGATATTATTGGAATAAATTCTGATTCAATAATGATAATGACTGTGTAGTCATATATGCAGGGGTCAATTTTAATTTCTGGTCACGTGTAGTGAAAATTTTCGGGTTGAGGTACGAATGGAGAAATTTTAAAAGATTATAATACGCAACTAACAACGAATCGAAGACAAATGTAAAAACTTTCAAAGGTCATTCTGCGTGTTTGTGTCATTTCTGGATTTTATCGAAATGCGGATTTATCGCATTCGACGTTCATCTCGTTTAGCATGTCTATCAAACAAGCAGCTTCGCAGTCGCTTGTGCGCGGCCTAACGGCGCAAGTATTCAAGCTGTTCCACCAGTGGTGCTTTTTTTAAACGAATGACGGCCTCGGGTGAAGAGGGGTAATGGATCGCATTGACATGCGGGCAATATCGGTAACGGTCATAGCTAAATTTTAAGCATTACTAGATGGAGTTAGTAATACTATCGACAACCGCCTCTGCCAATTCTAAGACTTACCACTGACGGAATTCTGCACCAATGATAAGCTACCCGAAGTGTCACCATTAGATCAGGCTAGGACAAACCCTTTTTGCCCAGAATAACTAGCCTTTTGTTGCTTCAACAAATGAACGTAAAGAAACGCAAATGGTGGTGTTACCAGCAGCTTGCATTCCGGTTTTAGAACGTTCTTTCTGGGCTGAAGTTCCATACCGGTTGTTGGTTTGGCGTTGAAATGCTTTTCCTTTGTTCATATGAACAACGCTCACTCTTCGGATCTGAGCTGATCAGGAGCTGATTGAGGTAAAGACTGCAGCTCTATTGATTAAGTTAGAATATTCCTTCAAGATGACGGAAACACAAATGCTCTATGACGTTTTCATCCTTGGTATTCTTTTCTTCCAACAATCGAGGTGGCCTTGTGCAAGAATTACTTCTAGGAGAATTGAAGGCCGCCTAGAATAGCCTAGAATAGGAGCTGCGGAGTTAACATTGAGATATGAGTAGAATATGGAATGGGAGGCGGCTTCAAAGGAACATTCCTTGCATCCAGACGCGTCAGCTATTGTAGACCCTGCGAAGCTTAATATCAGTACAGTCTGGGCACGAGAACGAATATCAGTTACTGCTAAGATCAAAAGTATTAGGATGTTTAGTATTATACATACCTGACTATACATTGTACAAGGAAAAGAGAATTGAAAGGAAATGAATAAAACATAATACCGATGGAGACTGAACTCTTATTCTGAACCGTTTGACGATCCAAGGTGAGCAGTTATATGTGACAAATGCGGGATATAGCATACAACGTCCTAGTATTTCGAGCAGGAGTCAGAAATGAACATTCCGTGTGCCTAGTCAAGAGGCTCTTACAAGGATGTGTTGAAAGGTAGTTAGTCCTTGCACAACTGATAAGATAAAGGGATCAAGCTACTAAGCCTGGAGTGGTCACGTAGAAGCTAAGGGGCATGCGGAGAGTGATACTGTGGGAAGCTGAAGTGTAGTATCAGGAGCTGATGTCGTGGAAGCGAATTTGAAGGAAATAATGGGCCATGCAGGAACTCCCACCTCGTAGCACCAGTTATAGGCTTCCAAATTTAATGGCACGCTTGGATAGATCATTGAGTATTACAGGATTGCAGTCAGGGCAGGCTCCAAACTTTGAGATGCTTAAGGATGATGCAGTCTGGATTTGAAACCAGGTCTGAGCAGCGGTGACAATGTAAGGTGACAATGTACTATAATTATTATACAATATTTGTGGCTGCGCTTTCTGCGAGTGCTTGCTTCAGCCATTCAGCTTAGTTTGGTTGGATCCAGCTGAAAAATATTACTGCACACACGCTTTCAGTGTGCACCATGTGGTTTCCGCTAGGGCTAACGACAGCAGCGCAGCTGGGCGGGTAGACACTTGCACTACGATGCGCAGCGGATCTGTGGCCTGTCTGCGCCGGGGTCGCGGTGTGAATACTGGCGGCCGGCCGGCCACCCCCCTCAGGCCAGCAACCACGAGGCACGCTGGGCCGGTCGGCCCATGTCACCAAGGCCCCAGCCAGGCAGGGCCCCGATTCACAGGCAACCGGCCCCCCCCAGTGCCGAAGTGTCCAGTGCTGCACCCTCTCCCCGGGATGCTTGTTCGCCCTCCACGCTTTGCGACGGCAGGGTGTAGAGCGTCGAGACTGCGCAGCTGCGCAGAGAGGGCGCGCCCAGGCGAGGCCTCCACCGCCGCGTCGGCCGCAGCATACAAGTTCTGTATTTCGTTGCGGGCCTTTGAAGCTTTTTCTTAGTGCCGCCTAATGGCCAATGTGCAGCTGCTGCAACAGGCGGGCGAAGGCTAGTCCCGCCCACAAATTTCTCGCGCTGCCAGAAAGCTACTAGAGTGCCCCCCCCCCAGTGAGAGAGCCTAACCTTCATATCCCGCCCGTAGTCCCCTTCGCTTCCACTTCTCTTCCCCCTCCCCCCCCCATCCTACGCCAAAATTAACCAGACACATCTCCCGCTGCGGACCTTCTCATTCAGTTTAGAGGGTGATCGCGTGTTTCAAGAAGCACAAATCTTCCTACGCTGCATCGTCAATCGAACGTTGCCAGATAGTTTCCGTCCTCTTCTCTTTTTCTGCCAGCGTTGCCTGGCTCAGGCATACCTTGCCCTCTTCCTTCCCACATCAATACTCTCCACTCTCGAACGTCTTTAGTTCCACTTCTCTCGTTTAATCGGTTGTTTCTACGACCTTTCTGGTGGTCCATCAAAGTGGGTTTTCCTTCTCATACCCACTCTGTCGTTTTGCCCATTTCTATGTTCCTTTCACTGTTCAGAGTGCGTTGCCAAATATCCCTTCCCTGAGTTCTAAAAAAATAAAACAAAGGGAAATAGCAGGCTTGAACGTAACGAAGCTAAGAGGGGGAAGCCAGAAATAAAAAAAAAAAAAGAAAAAAAAAGAAAAAGAAAAAGAAAAATAGGAAAAGAAAAAAGGTTTTTTTTTTTTTTTTTCTGAAAAAAAAGTCAATTACTTTGGTACAGATATAGGGCTAACTAATGTGTGTGTGTGTGTGTGTCTTTTTCACATGAGGCTACAGTCCTTTTGAGTGCCACAAATTTTCTTGGCTTTGCCGCACACATATAACCACCCTTTCTCCTTCAATTTATCCTGCAACCCATATAACATTACCAATACTCAGAACAAAAACCACCCATCGATATATTCATATGACCAGTTTAGCATCAACAGCGATCCCTCCCGCCCAGACCAGTACCTCGCCCGTAAACACGAGTAACACTTCTACGGCACCCCTAGCTACGCCATCGACCAGCGGCCAATCATCGACGACGATTGCCGCTGCGACGGCCGCATCGCGAGTCGCTCCCACCCCCCCAGTGTCATACGCAGCAGCGACTAAGAAGTCCTCGTATACTCCGCCAATAGTTTCGAGCACTGTCAGTCCTTCACCCCCAGTGAGCGGAGCACAGGGGCCAAATGCTTGCGCACCGCGTACCACAAATGTCTCTCCGGTGAACGGCAAGACTCAGGTAGCACCTGCTGTTCCCACCGTTACGCCAACCATGAGTGGTAATAACACCATTGTTAATGGCTCAACTGGCCCGCCGAATGGGCATGGGAGAAAATCCTCCATAGTATCAGGTGGCAACGGGGACCTACCTGGATACAAAATGGAAATCCTCATGCCTCCCGGCAAACGCAAAACAGTACAGGAATTCAATTTGGCTCTTTTCCTGGGAACCAGCCGGGACAGCCAGTCGTGGGCGTTCCAGTAGCTTCCCCTAACCTTACTGCACCATCGGTAAACCCTCGAATTTCGTCACCGCAGATGTCGCCATCTCTTCCACAACCTGCTGTTAGTGGGGGCCCCGTTGCGCAGGGCATGCGGGATCAAAATATCACATTCGGCTCATTGGGAACAGCTAACATGCCCGTCGGCGGTGATGTACTCTCCCTTTCCATTTTGAATTGAATGAGTGATTGTTGCTAATGAACGGCTTGATGAAATAGCAGCGGCATCATCGTCCTACTTCAATGCCCATAACCCCAGTTGCCCCAGCAGCACAAGGGCCCAGTCATGTGCGGAGGGAGTCTACAAACTCTCACCAGCAGCATCCTGAGATACCTCAGCCAGGCATGGGGCCCAATCGCGCTGGCATGCTGCCTGGTGGTGGCCGCAGGAATCAAGGGCCACCGTATGGTGGACCATACAACTCTCAGCCGCAGCCATTCAATAACCATAACAACTACAACAGTACTAATAGGGCTGCGCCTACGAACCGAGGTACATATCCATCGTCCATAAATCCAACTCATTATCAACAGGGGCAAATGGGGAATTTCCCCAGTCCTCAAAGACCGCCTCCCAGAAGTCCAGCTATTCATCATAGCGTCCCTCATACACAGCATGTGCAGCATAGCTTACCGACGACTCCGCAACTTAACACCGTACCCATGGCGAACTCTCCATCGTTTCAACCTGCTAATCTATATTCGGTGCCACACCCCCATGTAAATATCCCCGCTCCTTTGCCCCCTTCTTTCCTTGCTAGTCATCCTTATCCACTTCCGCCTGATTCAGTGGGCTGGCCTGCGATAATGGAGGAGGGTTATCATGATGTTTGGGTGGGGCATGATCTAACAGCAATGCAGCAGTTTATTCCTTCCAACCAGCATTTCGATCCGGGAATGTATCAAGGGTACTCTCAGATGCCTCAAATGTATCCACCATTCTCCGCTCCTCCTCCTGCTAGTCCGCGCAATACCTACACCGCCATGGCTCCCCCAAATCCATACACCATGGGCTACACTCCCCAACCCATGTCCCGGAGTTCATCTGCCGCTGCCTCAGATATGAGGCCACCCTCCAGTTTCGGCATGCCCCATACACCTATGACGCCACCAGCCACCGCACCACATCAACCGTCTGCGCATCGAAGCGACCTGTTCAAGAAACCATCGTCGAAAGGTATCAAGATTACTGATCCTTCGACCGGGGCACAAGTGTCATCTTTCAAAAGTCCGACTCCTAAAAGCCCACCAGTGGTGGTATTCTCTACCAATCCCGGCCCAGTTATTGTTTCATCTGGCAGCCCAGCTCCTCGTCCTCCGGCAGCGGATATCACAAATAAGAAAACAGACGAGGAAAAACAACGCGAATTTATTACACAAGTGCAGAAGAAGAAAGAGGAAGATGAAGCAAGAGAGAAGGAACTTCAGCGGAAGAAGCAAGAGGAAGAGGAAGAGCGTCGACGAAAAGAGGCTGAAGCAGCAGCAGAAAAGAAACGACAAGAAGAAGAGGAGGAGAAGAAACGAAAAGAGGAAGAGGAGCGGTTGAAAAGAGAAGCTGAAGAAAAGGCGAGATTAGAAGAGGAAGAGCAAAAACGTAAGGAGGAAGAGGCTGCTGCTGAAGCTGCTCGAATTGCAAAGGAAAAAGCTGAAGAAGAAGCAAGAATTGCCAAGGAAAAAGAAGAGGAAGCTAAACGCCTCCAGGCAGAAAAGGAAGAAGCAGAGAGAAAAGCTAGAGAAGACGAAGAGCGCAAAGCAAGAGAAGCAGAGGAGGCAGCAAGGTTGGCCAGGGAGGAGAGGAGCGCAAGGCTAGAGAGGAGGAGGAGCGCAAGGCTAATGAGGAGGAGGAGCGGAAAGCGAAGGAGGAGCAAGAGCGGAAAGCCAAGGAGGAAGCGGATGCAAAAGCCCAAAGTGAAGCTGAAGCTGCTGCTGCTGCTGCTGCTGAAAAAGCGGCAGAGGAGTCTACTGAGAAACCTGAAGTGGCCCAAACTGCAGAGCAAGCGGAGTCCATTGACAAGCCAGTTCCTGATATTGTGGCACCAGTTCCTGCCCAAACTGCAGCCACTGAAGAGAGCATGCGTCCTCCGAAGTCGAAGGGAAAGCCCTCTCCTCTAGTACTGAAGACTAGTAGCAGCACTGAGCCTGGTCCCCCTTCGGCGGCATTAACAGCTCTTCGTTCAGCACGGTTTATTGGAGATATCAACAGTATTCAGTATCCTGCGAATATATTGTCGCCAAATCCTGCTCTAAATGCTGCAGCACCCCCCGGAAAATTCAAGTACCAGAAGGATTTTCTGTTGCAGTTCCAAAATGTCTTCACAGAAAAAACCTACCCTCAATTGGGACCAACTCATTAGGGAAACAGTGGGTGAGCCAACAGATTCTGCACGGCCAATGTCAGGGAGAATTTCATCGTCACTTGGCCCTCGCAGTAGTTCGCGTGGCATTGGAACCGCATCTTCCCAACCTCCAATGGGCAATTTTGGTGCAGGAAGAATCGGTAGCATACTGCCGCCAAATATGTTGACCTCCGAACAGCGCTTTGCACAATCGAGTAGAGCACCCGGTACAGCCTCGTCAAGCGCATTGCAAAACCTTGGACAATTCAGGTCTGGTCCACCATCCATCAGCAGGACAAGTTCCTCCACTGGACTACCACAACAAGCTAGCTCTCTCCCCCAAAGTCCTCGCACTAGATCTTCACGTGGCAGCAAACGCGGGCCTGGCGGTGTCGCTATGGAGAAGACCGAGAGTAAACAGGCTGAGCCTAAACATGTAACAACAAGCCCTCCTGCTGATTTCAAGCCTCTAGTACTCTCAGAGAACAGATGGAAGCCAGCTATAGCAGCGGCCAGTGGTGGTGGTGCTGCACCAAGTGGACCTCCTGGTGTAGCACCTCCTGTGCCTACTGAAGATAACAAACTGTCGCCTGAGTTGGTCCAGCGCAAGGTTAAAGCTGCACTAAACAAGATGACGCCAGAGAAATTCGACAAGATATCAGGACAAATTCTTGAGATTGCCAGTCAATCGAAGTTCGAAACTGATGGTCGTACTCTCAGACAAGTCATTCAGCTCACCTTTGAAAAAGCGACGGATGAAGCAGCATGGTCATCCATGTACGCTAAGTTCTGTAAAGTGATGATGGAATCGATTGATCCTAACATTAAAGATGAGAGTATCAAAGATAAAGCGGGAAAAGTTGTCACTGGTGGCAGTCTATTCAGGAAGTATCTCCTTAACAGGTGCCAAGAAGAATTTCAGCGTGGATGGAAAGTTAATCTTCCTCCGAAGCCTGAAGGAGTGACCGACGAGGCAGCTATGCTTTCGGACGAATATTACATTGCGGCGGCTGCTAAGAGACGAGGGCTTGGTCTCATCCAGTTCATTGGAGAACTTTTCAAACTGGGAATGCTTACGGAGCGTATCATGCATGAGTGTGTTAAGAAGCTTGTGGACTACGAGGGTGTCCCCGAAGAAGCTGAGGTTGAAAGCTTGTGTAAACTTCTGAGAACCATTGGAAGCGCCCTCGATAGCACAGGGAAGAGTAGACCAATGATGGATATTTACTTCAAGAGGATCGAGCAGATGATAAACCATCCAGAAATCCAAAGCCGCCTAAAATTTATGCTCATGGTAAGTTGCTTTCCGTCATTGTGGGATATAAGGAGTCTTCTAACATTGCCTAGGACGTTGTCGATCTTCGCAACAAGGGCTGGAACGGAAATGAAACCGACAAAGGCCCCAAGACACTTGCCGAAATTCATGAAGATGTCCTGAAGCAGGCTGCTGAGAAAGAAGCAGCGGCCCGTGCCAATACTCAAAGAGGTGGAAGGCCACTAGGCGGCCGTAATGACGGACGAAGCTTCTCTCAAGGAGGTTTTGGTGGACAATCTGATCATCCACGATTGTCTAATACTGTCGCCCAAGACGATTTGAGAAAATTAAAGCAAGGGGCCAGGAGTGTGACATCTGGTCAAGGCACATTTGGACCTCCATCATTTATCACATCAAGGAGTGGTAGCAACCCAGGAAAAAAGATGGGCCCTCCGTCGTTCACTAGAGGTGACGATTCTGGTCCGACTTCAAGGACTGCCACACCTCCATCGGGAACTCAAAGGGAGACGACCATCTCCAAAAACTCATTCCAGTAAGTTCGTTCACATACCGCATACTGGTTATCTATAGCATTACTAACAAATACGCAGAGTCCTTGGAGATATGGGATTCCAAGCTAATGACGGGGATGTCAATGACTCTGTCTCGCCAGCTCCGTCAGCTGCTTCGTCACCACCAACAGTTAAGGCGGCCCTTGCCATGAGGCCTCTAATTGGCAAAAGTGAATCGAAGTAATGGGCATAATCGTGATTCTTTCCAACTAAAAGTTGAGACAGCAGCGGCGCAGGTTTAGACTGTTATTGAATAGAGGATTTTTCTTTTCTTTTTTTTTTTTTTTTTTCCTGTTTATTCTATTAGCTATTTCTTTGATATACATTAATTGGTTCCTTTGGCTATTTATGTTGATGTTACGCTCTCGGGGTCAGCTTCCTATTCTTTTTTCTGTTCTTGAGTTTGCTTTTTTTTTTTTTTATCTGTTTTGAATTAATGGTGATCTAGGCAAAGTTGTTTACTTTAACTAGCTGTTTTTCGTTCGTCTGGCAGTTACCTTTTTTTTTAAAAAAAAAAGTTATGCCCCACTGCACTTTTTTGCTTTGCTTTGCTTCTCATAAGCATTCTTTATTTCTCTAATTCTTAGGATGATGAGTTGTGTTTTGAATGTTGATCGTAAATAGGGATTTTATGAGGGTCTGTCACAAAGTGCGCAAAAATATATTAAAACAGGAAAAAAAAAAAAAAATAATAATAATAATAATAAAAAAAAAAAAAAGGTGGGGTGACGAACTTACTCTGAGGAGCTAATGTGTGAATTGGATGAATAACGGGGGAAGGGTTGAGATCAGGGATAGGAATTAGCGATGGGATGGTAATTGGGAACATGGGAAAATGGGAACATGGGAGTTGGGAATTGGGAATTCGATGGTGATGGGCTTGCGGCGCGATTGCGGGAACAAAGAAATTAAGCTTAGGGGAGACACTTTATGGATGGCATTTCTTTTTCTTTTTTTCTTTTTTTTTTTTTTTTTTTCAATTCTTCTCATTGCTTTCTCTGATTTTCGTAGTTGGGAACAAAAAGTTGCTTGTTTTTGTTGATTTTCATGATTTTTGTTTCTGTTCATTTTTGCTTCTATATAGCACTTTCTTGTGGAAAATAGCGCCCCGGAGTGCCTTAAGGATCTTAATGTGGAGGTAGAAAGGATGAACAGGGTTTGGAGTTGAGGCAATAAGAGAGCTTTTTTGTTTTTCGTTTTTTTTTGTTGCTTTTCCTCCCTTTCTGCTTATGTTTATAGTCATCACAATGCAGTCAATACATACAAGGCGCACAACCATTGAAGGTTACTATTCTGTGATGGTCTTCGGGGTTGCTAAGTCGGAGGTACAAGATGGGTGTAGATTGGGTTTGAACCTTCACATTGAGCACCAGATGTTACGTGACGCGGATAACGTAAGATGAGCTGGTCCCTTCGTTATAGAGAGAATTGTAGTTGAAACTTATGAATCTCGCCTCTCGATGATGAGGAAGAACCCCTGATCATCCGAGAAACCTATTCCAAAGTCGGACGGACATGAAAATATCATCCACATGACTAATCTTCCAGATTCCTTGCTCACCTTCCTACCCAACAATTATCGTCAAATGACTGTCGAAGTTTATACAGCTCCTTGATCGTTGTTGTTGAAGTTGATGTTACCCTCAACAGTCATATTACGTGGGTTTTACTCTTTTTTATATAGTAAAGGTTATTTAATTTTTGTAACTTTTCACTGCTAACTTGTTGATGTGAAGTGAAACTTGAAAAGCGTAATAATACTACCTACAATAGCTTTTTTTTATATTCCGTCGCAAAAATGAAACGCCTCTCTAGTGGACATGACACGCTCGTTGCGTTTCGCCTCCTTCTTCACCCATCTTCCCGGGCCCTACTGCCTCCCTCAGAACTTGTACAAACCTCCAGCACTCCTCGAATGTATTATACATTGGCACCGGGGAGACTCTGATGACGTCAGGTTTCCTGACGTCTACAACAATGCCTTCCCTTTCCAATGTCTCAAACACGTGGCCCAACGTTTTGGGATCGCTGAAGCGGAGGGAGAGCTGGGCCCCACGGGCTTGGGGATCGCGTGGTGTGATGATTTCGAACGGTGTGTTTGGGGTGAGGGTGGTAGTAGGGCTGGACGAAGAGGGCCAGAGGAGAGGAGTGGTCAGCAGGTGATAGAGGTATGACGTGAGACGGCGCGACTTGGTGAAGAGGGCAGTGGGGGTGGCAGCGGTGAAAAGTTGCAAGGAGCCAAGGTGTGCAATGGTGTCGAGGACGGAAGGGTTGGAGAGTTGGTAGCCGGGGGCCCCGAGAAGGGGATGGAAGGCTGTTGTGTGTAAATGAATGTGGGTTAGCGGTTGTTGTATTTCAACCTGCTTTTCTATGCTCTTTGGAGGACTTCATGGAGGGAGAGTAGTAGAGGTTGGTGGTGGAGAAGGCATACTGGTGTCCATTTGAAATCGACTTGACTTATCATGGCCCCACCATCCGGCGAGACGATGGCGATCAGAGGGGTCGTGTTTGGAGTGGACGAAGATGCCGGCGATGCCACCAGGGCCGGAGTTGAGATATTTGTATGAGCACCATGCGGCCTGTTTTATGCCAGAGGTAAGGCTAGTTAGTGAAGCTCTAATATTTACCCTGAGTCTACCGAATGGTGGGATAACATACAAAGTCAACACCCCAGTCATGCAAATCCAGCGGAATGTTCCCCGCTGCATGCGCCAGGTCCCATCCGACGATTAGTCCCTTCGACTGTGCGTACCGCGTGATTTTGGCAATGTCGAAAGCCTGGCCAGTGTAGTATTGCACACCAGGAAGGAAGAGGAGGGCGGCATCACGCGCATGGATGTCGATGGTGCGGAGGATTTGTTCAGTAGTGAGGGTGCTGGAGGAGGAGGTGGGGGAGATGCAAATGAGGGCGGAGGACTCAGTGTGGCCGTGCCATTGGAGTTGGGAGACGATGGCGTACTTCCGGGAGCGGAGGGAGATAGATTGAATTAGTACATGGGAATACTAGTAAAACCAAGGATGTAATGTGGAGAGATACATGATCCGAAGGAAATGCCTTGCTTTCAATAATAATTTTGTACCGTTCCTCTGTAGGCTTATAAAATCCCGCCAGCAGCAAGTGAATATTGGCTGTCAGGCTCCCCATCGCAGCTACCTCGCTCGGCAGTGCACCCACGATCCCTGCCAAGTGCGTCGTCACTGTCTCTTCGATTGCGACCCATGGCCTCGACTTTGGGTGTCTAAAATGCCCTGTTACTCCTTGCTTTGCCCAGATCTCGAGCTCCTCGTCAATGAGGGTCTTAGTGCGCTTGGGTTGGAGGCCGAGAGAGTTCCCGCAGAAATAGACACACGGTTCGCCCGGCTTCGTGCAGACGGTGGTAGGGCAGATGTCTAATTTAGGCGGGATGTAGAATTCGGGGCGGAGGTGCGAGAGGGGGTCAATGGAGTCGAGGTGTTTGGCGTAATGGAGGGTAGAGGCTTGGGAAGGGGTTGTGGGGATTGCAGAACCGTGCATGACAGATTGGAGGTCGTTGAGATCCATTTTGGAGTATATTCTGCGAGCTGGAAGGGAAGTGGCCCGGCTGAGTGGAATTTTGCGGTGATAGCCAAACGAGGTGGAGGGGTGGTGGAGGAGGGGGGGCTCTAGGCGTATCAATTGACCACAATTGTTTTCACAAGTCTACTCTACTTGATTTTTCGACTGATTCAGCGGTCATGACGTGTAGACGCTCGTGCGATGCCCATTCTTGAGACGCAGTCCGGGCCGCGGGAGCAGCGGGAGCAGCCGGCAGCGGGCAGCGGGCAGCGAGTAGCCCCGGCTGATCGCTAGGCGCCAGGGGCATCGGCAATCCCGCACCACGTACGGGTACGTCTCCGCTGTGCTTGCCCAGAGGCACCGTCCTTGCGGTGTCACCTTACAATTTCAAATGGCAGATCACGCATATCATACCGCATCGTCAAAAGCTGTTGACTGGGGTTGCTAACCCACTGCATCAGGAAAAAATGTGACGCTACAATGCACCACCCGCTGCTGACATCATCCCCACACCCCGGCCTGAGGCGGCGAGCCACGTGACCTGCGCACCCTCCATCGCGCCAGAGACGTCGGACATAAGGGAATACGCTCGCACCGCGCACGTCCGGAGGCATCCCACCGCCGCCTCAACCAGCGTCTGATATATCCGCCCCCCCCCCCCAGCTGCAAGCATGTGGTGGCCGCGAAGGGCTGCTGCGCTGACGCCCGCGGGGCGCAAGGCGACATTGGCCGCGTCATCGCACGCAAGAGCGACATTGTCACAGGCAAGAGCACTACCACTACCACCGCTGCCTCCGGCGCCGCCGACCGGGCCACTGCGGCAGCGAATATCTCGCGGTGTCCGGCGGCCGTCGGCCGCGTACCCATCACTGCCTTGCGCAGCTTCGAGGATACTACCGTTTTCGGGCAGCTGCACTCGGCAGTACTCCTCGACCGCAGCCACCAATGCGTCGCCGGCTCCGTCCTCACTGCCGTCCGCACCGGCACGCACTCCCATCAAAGTCATCAATCCTCGAAAAGACGACGATGGCACTGACTTGCTCATCGGAATCACCCCCCGCGCAGTTCTCGTACGTCCTCCTCGCTCTATATGCAATCTTTGCAGCTACTAATCCTCTCTGCCTCCACCATTAGCGCCTCCGCGCCATAATGAAATCCGAGTCATCGCCCGACCTTGCCCTCCGAGTTACCGTCGAATCTGGAGGCTGCCATGGCTTCCAGTACATTTTGTCGCTCACCTCACTTCCCGCCACCGAGCCCATGAGTCCCGAGGATACCGTCTTCGATCAAGACGGCGCAAGGGTCGTCATGGATGAGCCGAGTCTGCAGCTGCTAAGGGGAAGCAAGGTTGATTATACAATGGAACTGATTGGGAGCCAGTTCAAGATTGTGGACATTCCGGGGGCGACGAGTAGTTGTGGGTAAGTCATTGGCTTCCTTCCTGCTTCCCTCCCGCTCTTACCCCTATCGTCCCTCGTCCTTTTTCCCCGTCCCTGCTTCCTCTGCGCTTCATTATCATCCCGTATCCTTCTGCAATTTTGAGTTTCAACTAATGCTTTGTTACCTAATACGGCTGGTAGATGCGGAACATCGTTTGACGTCAAAATATAACACTTCCGTTATGCCCACTTCTCCCCCACTTCCCCTCCACTTCCCCTCGAACGTTCGTTCTAGGGTTATGGTGCGCCTCTTGCCCCACCACACCACACTACACAATATCTTTTTATTGCATATGATACAACCCCTCTTTTGTCATGATTCATCATTAATTTACATATTTGCAGTACCCTAACCAATCATCTTCTATGAGACTACCTCTAGACACGTCAATTTGGTCTTGAATCTACATACCTCCTCGCACTAATGTCCTAGAGAGAAATTTGGAGTACGGGTAGGATTCATATGATCCCGACCTTTCTCTTCGTCCTTCCTATCCTCCACTCCTCTTTCAAATTCGCCACCTCGGTCCCAGCTCCGCGGAACCTTTGACTCATTTACCCTAGAGTAGATCACTTGCACGTGTCGACGTCTTGCTCCACAGAAAATGTCAGGAGATTCATTCATCCTAACTCTGTTGGCAATCACAATAGCTTTTGCAACCTCGGTTCCAATTTCCTAGTTGAACAAAAAAAGCTTCATTACGCACGATTGTGTATGTGGCTTGTGCATTGTTTTCCTGTTTCTTCTGTCTTGTAACGTTGATCGTGCGTCGTGTTTTGCATATGCACCATTCACCTTTTCAGGACATTGATTTAGAACTCTTGTTCTTCATTGGTTTCTTTATCCCGTTTCCCTCGCATAATTCTCAAACCATGTCCAACACACCTTCCCTTGTTCGTTTCCTACTAGTAATTTGGCGTTGTACAAACGTGTTCAGTGTTTTGAATGTCAACAAGGTATCTTGCACGGGTTCTAGAATGCTGATAAAGGAGACTAGAAAAATGCTGATAAAGGAGACTAGAAATATTTACACTAGAAAGATTTGCATGCACCTAAGTATTCATACAATAGCCACCAACCATTCGCCCATTACCACACCTAGATTGTTTCCAAACCTGTGGAAGTATAGCCTGGGTTGGCGGGAGTATCTCAAAGTTGTTTTTCTTTATCCCACTTACCCCCACCCACCTGTTTCCCTCGTCAACTCCTCACAAGCTAACTGTGCAACCCAAAATTCCCCCATTTGGGATAAACCCTTGTAACACAACATTACCTTCCAACATATCCCAGTTAAAGCCACAACTTTCTAACCCAGTCAGCCAGTTGGTTAATCCGTTATCCACACTGTAGGCTTGGCAAAACTTTCTTTGCATTGTACTACTAGTATCAAGTTGGTGCTGTTAGGAAGAGGCGGAGTCAAGGATTTTTTTTTTTTTTTTTATATTTCACGTGACCCCGCTTGTAGCTGTTCGCCATGGCAGGGCACGGAGTCAAGGATGAGGCTAGGGTATATGCAATTCAAAGAGAAATTTAGCTAATTGTTTTTAAAAAAAAAACGTTATGTAAATTCATTTATACAAATGTCATACAAAAAAGACAGCTAGGAGGGAGGAGGAAATTGAGTCTCCGTTTTTTTGTTTTCATAATTGAGAAATAAAAGATTAGATTAAAAAAAAACAAAAAAAACGTCGCGATAACGCTAACCCCTTGTTTGTTATCTTCGAATGCGTCTTCATATGTAAGTTCATTATTCGGTTACTACAGTTAGGTAAGGTACAGGGGAATTACCTAACTAGGTAGTACCTTGTACAATCTGAATGATCTAAGTTAGCAACATGGGGGCAACGCACACAAACTACACAGCTCTCTATATTGGTAATATATAATACGCATCTTGATAAGAAAGCTTTTAAATTAAAAAGTAAAAATTAAAAAAAAAAGTGGCAGACAAAGGTTTATTGATAGACAACTATACCTATATATATAAGAATGGATTGCTGTACCACATATATAATCCAAAAGCTTAAAATGAAGGTCTAATGCACTTGCAACGTACTCTATAACTAGGTTAGAAATATAGTATGCAACTAAATTTTTGACTTCATTAAGGAGATATACCCTCGAGCCTGCATGCCATTAAAGTTACTTGGCTCTGATTAGAAGAGGCTTTTTTTTTTTTTTTTTTTTTTTTTATATATATTATTATTGATTGTTTTTAAAGTTTCTAAACAAGCCCGCTTGGATTGATAGCCCGAAGAGAATTAACTGAAACGGGGGTCAGGAAAGTTAAGACCTATTAGCTACAGTTCGTTGATGCTTGACTTTGTAGTCCCAACTAGGGTTATCTGTCACTGTTGGCATGGCGCCTGGCGCGGCTTGAACCAAAGACTACATTTTTTTAAAAATCATTTTTAGATCCCTGCACCTCGCAAACGGGGCCCCCTCCCCCTATATTTCATTGCTTGTATGTTAATGGAAAAAAAAAAAAAAAGAAAACTCATATCATATATTTATATATACACCATCCCAGTAACTGGTCCTGATGTTTAAACCCTTACGTAGTTCGACGGGGAGAACGCCGAGTAGCATATGCTTGCCAAAATGCATGTCGTCCTATTGCATCACACATCTCACACAGTTCGCAAGCATACGTAAAATTGAATTATCTCATGGGTGAGTGAAACCTTGCAGCCAGTTTTGATTATACCAAGATCTGTAATTAAAACTTTACCCCGAACAAATCATAGAAAAAAAAAAAACACCAACAGATCATGTTTGGAGGAACTCGAGCCAATCTGCTGGGAAAAATCCGAATCATGATCCTCACTGGCATCGAATTAGGCGAGGTTATGCTAATACACTCACCATTCGATAAATCCCAAGTAACACAAACGTCAGTCGTTTCTGTTCCCCCACCACCGTTATTCTTCATTCCCTAATCCAACTTCCCATGTGCCCGAGCCAGACCAACCCAGACCACAATCAAGATTCTATACAGCTGCGTCACAGGGCGAGAGATGTCACATTCCATGCAGATCTCACATTTTTTTCCCCTCCTCACAGGCTCTTTATTGGTCTAGACTCCCGTCCCCTTGCAACATTGGGAACCCGAGATTCTCCAGGAACGGTCTTGTTAGCTGTATGTATATGCGTATGTATATGTATCAGTTATGTAAACGCGGGAGCCCTCTCCCATGAATTATCGCCCACTGCAAGCGAGAAGATCCGCCCTGACTTGTTTTCAATTGGCAGTATAGCACGTGATAGACACTGGTCTGCACAAAGCATGCAAGGCATGGAATGTTGCAAGAACTTCATGGGATGATCCCCGAGTTTATGTAGCCGTCAAAATAAATAAATAAATAAATAAAAAATAAAATCAAAAAGAGGACGATGACGCACATATACTATACATACGTATACATATGCATACGATTACTTTGACATTGCATATAACGATCACTCCTCCAGATTGGCCAGTATTGCAGTGTCTGTCATAGTTGATAGGATAAAAACTTCATTTGTAAAAAGCATGCAACGTGCAATCATTCAGGGAGGGCTTCCAAGATAATTGTATTTCTAATTGGAGAACCATCATTGACGACTATCGATATACTTGGAGCTTTCTTACACATGTTCCCAGGAGATAAAATCCTTGGCCAGTCGGCATAAATTGATTACCACCATTGTAACTCTACGATAACAGTATTACAGAGACAAGTCAAGAGAAGGAATAACACCCGTTGTCAGTATTTCACAAGCAGCCGCAGCGGTTATCAAATTTCATAGTCCTTTATGTAGTTTCTGTCAGTAATATACGGATGCCAAAGCCAAGTGAGAACATTACCCTGCGCGGATTTACCTACCTCCACTACCTTGTTGCCTAGCTGACTCTACTCAACCTATAATCAAAAGCCAACTAATACCCCCTTCTCTGAACCTACATCTTATAGTACCCTCGGTTAGCTCTGGTGTATCCATGTTTTGAATTTTAGCCTCGCTTCTCCCCATACCTGTTGATACCCGTTATCGCCATCACTTCGTCCAAAATTGGGCGGTGAGGAGAAAGTTCAGCGGTGGCAAGGAGTGTAACAAAATGCCTGACAGATATATCAAAGGTTTTCTATTGCTAGCTAATGCTGACATTTTTTCATATCGTTTTCTTGTTTTACTGAAGTCTCCGCTCCTCATTCGAGCGAGCATCCCTATACCTCACCTATATCTTTCGCAAATCAAATATCCCCATCGGTGTGCCCGCTTTGCCTATCAGGGAATTCCTCACAACAATCTAGCACCCTCCTAGAAAGGAACACCAAAAACAAATGAAAATGAAAAAATGAAAAAGTCAAGCGTTGTATGTACCTAATCTGATAGTTTCGTTAACCATGGTAAACCTAAAATAAGAATAGCCCCAAGCTAGTGCGGTGCTGGAGCCGAGCCGAAGATCATCTCAAGGCCCAGTACCAAAGTACAGGTACGCTAGTATGTACGTCAAGCACAATACGTATTTTAGCATATCTATCGGTATGTAAGTTATTAAGCTACCCGGCGCCAGGACGGGACAGGACATGCGAGGCAAGTCAGGCAAGGGTGCCAAACTAAAGCACAAGCGTTATATGTAAATGTAAGTCCCAAGTCTGGTTGCTGGGCTTCATGCCAACCATGCCCTGGCGAGCCTTGTCTGGTTCCGGTTGGAAAATGTAGGGTACACTTACTTTTTCTTGGGCCTTACTTTTTTTTCTCTTTTATTTGCCTTTTTTGCGTATGATATGCTATACCTAGTCTAGAGCATGAAGTCTGAGTTGATTTTGATTCGATACCGCGTGCCTAGGTACTGGTACCGGTACCGAAACGAGCATGGATGGCTACCCGCGTGTAGGTTCCCAGGGCGAAGCGGAGACTGACAGGATGTCTAGGGGTGGAAGAGGTGCGGATACCATTCCATGAAGTATCCTGTATGGAAAAGAAAAATAAATAAATAAGATAAAGAACAAAAAGAGCTAAACTAAAACCTGTGACACAAAAGTTAGCACATCCCGTTCGAGGAAAGCACAAGGCAAGGAAAAAATTAATAGTATGACAGTTTATAGATTGGATATATATGTAGTACAAGTAAACATGTATATTGATATCATAGTAATTTGTTGGCGCAAGGCTGCGTGCATGGGCTGTCCATATGCGCGGGAAGGCTAAAAACGGCCTGTTGCGGAGTTGGGATGTACCCGATTGTACTTATGATGCCATTCGAGGATTCTTTGACAGATTGGATTCGTCCGCCCATGCAACATGAGACCATGAAGAGTGGGTATATGTGCAGATGTGCCCGGTCCACAAAAAGCCCATTTAAAACTGGCTAGTCTATGGATACGGATGTCAGAGAGAACTATGAATGCATAGTAAGAGTATTTCTATTGCATTAGAGTGAGGAATGGTATTACCAACTAGTAATGCACATTTTCACCATGTGGAATGCTAGCGCCCGCTGTCACACAGATTGTAGTCTCGCGCCTGTGGAACTTCAGCTGAATATTAATTATTAGGTTTTTGCATCAAGGGATTAATTATAAATCTCGGCATAGGATTGAGATCACTCGCAACGTGAATTGGCCAACATGGGCAACGTTCTCGGAACGCGATACCTTGTGCATCAACCGTACAGGCCATATCATCCACTACCCTTTAGATTCCACAGATTAGTACAGTTATACAAGTACTTTGCAAAATCAAGAGCACAGAGTGGGTACATTTCCTGTATTGAAATGTATATTTTTTTGTGCGTCAATACGTTGAAAAGGACAATGTAACAAATTTGGAAAGTAGAACAAGAGTCTGAACAACCATCCGAAAAGACTGACCGATATAATTTCTTAGCAATGTCCAAATCCATTTGTCTTTTCTCCTAAGAGTAACAGAGTGCCTTCCTGTTAAGGTGAAATGTGTGGTCTCTGAGACCTAGTCTGATTTTGAGACTGTATGTGTAGGCTGCTCCGAGTTCGAATGTGGCGGCGAATCAGCTTGAAGTATATACATGTATCTCGATGTACTTTCGGAGCTTTGCGTACCTAAGACTGGGTACTCTTTGCCTCCAGCAATAGTGGGAATGTAGCGCATCTCCAATTGGTCAACAGTCAATGAGAATACTTTCCGTAACCGTGCCTTTGCACATGTTAAAAGCGAGACTTCTCAAGTGTACACGTGCCATCATCAATCATTGCTAGGCCCTAGGGCAACGCATTATACAAGGATACAGCCTTCAAGCACTCGTCTCAAAGGCTTCCAGGCCGTTACCGCACACCTGCATATATTAGCTTCCTTTTGCTTCTTTGATGTCGACGTCGGCTTCATATCCCTGGGGCTCAGTTGCGCATCTCATGGGTCCTGTTACGAGTCCGACGCTCCTGCCAAGTGTGCCAGTTGCTGATAGCCATGTCTAGGTACCCCAATATCAGACATGGAATGGTTTGCTGTGAATAATTATCCTCAATCAGGAGAAGTGGCAATTGCGCACCCAAGAATCCGACTCTTCAAGATGGCTCTTTTAGTGCTTCTGACGAGCATTTTAGCTCGTGGGAATCAAAATAGTCTCGTTTCTTCGTTACTAGTAACTGTAAGATCTAGAATTTCCATAGATTCAAGCTTTCTCCATTGCATTAGCTTCCACAACTAACACGAGAGGGGAATAACCCAAAGGGAGATCTTCCTTAGCCCGGTTCCAAATTCGTTGTCTATTGATATCGAGCGAAACTGCGAATCTGAGTTGCTCAAATTCGAATATTTCCTGCCTGTCCGATTAACCTGCGACCGATTAACCTGCGACCAAGACTACAATTGCGTGGGACGGCCGGAAGTAAAATCATCATTTTCTTACAGTGAAGTGTAATATTGAATGAAGCGGGAAAAATCTTTCGTACATCTTGGGCTGATGACCCCATCCTCGTGTCTGAATAACCAATGATATTTTAATGATTGGGATATCATCAGTTATATTACATATGATGCATTCGAGTGTCGGCTGATATTGAGGTGTGCACCTTTTTCTTACGACACAAGCGACGGGTCAACAAAAGGAAAGTAATCAGTAAATTTTCGCATCCTCGCTGCCCCGGTCACAGTCAGATCCTAGAGGATATGTAGCTCGTTCCCCTTAGAGGAGGGTGATCCCAAGAAGGTTCATAGACGCCAATCTGTAAGAATAATAATAATTTCTTGTTACCTGATTGAATCTCGGAATGGGAATAGTATCCGATGTGATAAGAGCTCACAAAGAAAGAGTATCGGTGTTTTCTACCCTGAAATTACCAGTAACAGGGGGGAAGGGGTGCAAGTGCAGGATTACTGGGTGTGACTAACCAGCTACGGTGTGACATCCTACATGGTAGTAAAACCCCTCTAGTAAACGAGTTCACCTTGCAGATGAGTTGATTCATGAGTAACCCATTTCGAACACAGTGAGCCCCCAAACCCATCGGCCTGACCCCCATGCGTTTCTTGAAGATAATAATGGGGTTTAGCTCATCTGTTAACCAATGAGGCTTTCAATGCAAGGGATCACTCATTCCCAAGACCTTGAATCCTTGCCGATTGGTTTTGTTGTTCAAGCAAGATTACCATATTTCTTGTGCAGTTGCAGTGCCATCCAATGGGGGTCTACTCAGATGAAGGTTACCGCATGGTGAAATAGCCCTTTGTTCATCATTCTCAGCTTTAGCATATCCGTTGCTGGACTGGGTAGATCAGTGAGTGGGGCAACCTTTTTTTTTTTTTTTTTTTTTTTTTTTTTTTTTCCTCCCTCTCCTCATGACTATAAAAGAGTTGATCAAGCCAAGGGGTTGCGTGACGTACTTGAGGGAGAGCGAATGTTCGGCTAGGCTGTTCCTCCCAATTGCGGAAATTTCCATGGTATTTGACCGCTTCACCTTGCAGGACAGAAGAGTGTATGGTGACAGGAGGTGGCGGTCTGAGATGTCATGGGATCCACGCTGGTTGCAGGTGGGTGGGTGGGAGCAGTTGGAAGGGAATAGAGGAGGCATGGCACGGGCATGGCATATAGCATTCAGTCTGCTTCACTGCACACAGCGACCTTGCTTTGAGAATAGATATCAAGGGAAGAAAGAGGATTGGAGGGGGCCTGCAGAAGCGGGGAAGCGGTATTGGATGCCAGTTACTGAGGGAGGATGTGTTGCAACATATAGATTCATCACTTGCGTGAAGTGGCGATGTGACGATAATGGGAAAATACTGTGATGCTCAGACTCTGGCAGCCAGCTACACCAGCGCCGTGCGCGGCACTGGCCAGCCTCGGACGCAAACAGGAGCGTTGGACAACTGTTGGACATTTTGTCACATTCTGTTCGTCCGTACCGGCGCGCTCGTGGCGCACACACTGCCCCTTCTGTGGGTTCGCGCTGTGTGTCGTACAGTATCATGCCGCAGAAGTGTACTGCACTTGGGGGGAGGGGAGTGCAAGAGGGCGTCGGGGCAATTCCGAGAGAGACACCTGCCGGCAGCCACCAACGCGTGCATCCCCAGCGCGCTGCCCAGGGCCTGGCTGGCGATGATGATGACGCTGCTGGTGATGCCAGCGCCTCGGATGTACGCCCCAGGCCAGTCTGACGATCGCTGCGAATGGGCGGGCAAAGTGGGAAGAGCCCAAGAGCGCCTCTGGACAAAGCTCGGCAATACCAGCCCCTCCAGCCCACCCACCCACCCACCCACCCACCCACCCACCTCCACCCCGGCCTTCCCTCAGGCCGAGCAGACGGCCGCCGTGTGCGCCAAGCATCTCAACGGCTGCCATGCTGGGCCATTCGATGCGAGAGGGCATAGTCATCCTTTCGCCAGAGATATGACACTCCGAGGAGCCCTCATGAAATGCCTCGCCAGAGCCGGCCCATCGCGGCGCCGGACGACGGCGTGATGGCCACAGTGGGCGCAGAACGGTGCGTTTGGTGTCTGGAGTACACTTGGGGCGTTGATCGATGCGAGCGGGCGTATCGGCCGAGGCATGCCATGGCAGCATGATCAATGCTTGCGCTCGATTTACGTGCTAGCGCTGGGCTGGGCGTCCCTGTGATGTTTTGCAGCACTGCAGGCATTCACTTACGTCGTGACCTGCATCGTCTCTACATACAACACAATGCGCCGCAGTGTCTGGTATGTATGTTAGCATTTGTATCTGCGCGCGGTATGTGGACAGTCGGAGGAGGGCACGCATGTAGAGCTGGTCTGAAGCAGTGTGTGCTTGAGGACCTCCGCACCACTGCTGTCGAGGCAGTCTCGCAATCGCCAGCGAGCCTGCCCCCCCCCCCCCCCATCCCCCCCGCAGCGCGTACGCACAAGACGACGCCAATTCACGAGCAACTGCTAGGGAAATGCCAACTTTCTGGACCCCGCGAGTGCCTTATATTCAAACTTAGATCGTAGCAATATCTATAAAGTGAAACATCACCCATACTCTGATCTTACCCCCCTCTCTTGCACCCCCTCCCAACCAAATATACTCAGTTTGAGCGTAGGACACAGGTAGACGTATCCCTCCGAACAGTAACGATGGGCCCGCATATGGACCCCAAGTTGGTGCAGCCAGCTAGATGTGACACCTCGCAAATAAGCACGCCGTCTCAAGCCCATTGTTTCCTGTGCAGTCGTCACTCAAGCCAGCGATGATGGAACTTCAAGGTAACGGCGATCTCAACTTGAGCATCTCGATTACGCATCTGAAGTTTACCTCCCGTCATCTGCGCATGCTTCCCCTCCCTGCCCCTCAATTGAAATTGTTCCGCCACTTGTATCCTCACCGATCGCACTGCAATCTGCCAACGAAGGTTTAGTATCAAGTTTTCCGTGCCGCTCATTGAGAATTTATCGCACAGGCCACATCGGAAGGTATGTACAATAGACAGCAAGATGTTGGCCAGGTCAGGTAGAAACATGCATAGCTTCCTTCAAAACCACCAGTGACTGCAATTAAATTTTCCTTTTTTTTTTTAAAAAAAAAAAAGGAAAAGCGAAAAAAGAAAAAGCTGAGCTTAATTTCGATTGTCTGAGTTTCAATTGAGTAACAATTGCACTCCCCAAAAACCGCTCCCGATTTACAAGAATGGATGAAAGGAAGAAGAAAGAGTAAAGGAGAAAAAAAAGCGAGATAGCGTGCTCAAGGTTGCCGGGAGCTACGCTTCCACGAGCCGGTATCAAATCAATGTCTTGCGATATGCCCCACGGGAACGTTCGTTCAGACCTCACTCGGTTATCAAAACTTGCCCCGCGATACCACTTTCCCTTTCCTCTCTACCTTTTTTTTTTTTTTCTTTTTTTTTTTTCTTACAGGGTACATTTCAAATGCATGAGACAATGGCACTTCTCTTTCACTCCGCTTGTGCATTAAGTTACCCACCCACCCATTCATCCATCTTCCACGGCGTATCTAGCAGCGTAAAAGAACAAAGTGAAAATAAAAAGTCAAAGGGAAAACGATGAAATGGGCAAAAATTGTATGGAACAGTTTCTATTCGGTAAACTTTAGCATCATTCCTCATATAGCCCCTCGAGAGGTTATGCAACCAAAACTAGTAGCGTCCAGCATTTGGGACGGATAAAAGAGGAAAGAGAAAGAGGGTGGCCAGCATGCATGGTAAGTGGCAGGCCTCCCTGTCAGTGAAAGTCCAATCAGAAGATCAGACAAAACTCTGAGTCGGTCTAAAGTTTCTTTTTCCAGCTGGACGGCCGCACAATACAGGCAACGAGGGGGGGAAAAAAACGTTTGCCTGGCTTTGTGTACTCTCCCAAATCAACCCTTGAACCTTGTCAACGCGTGCTTGTCTGTGCGGTACGCCTGGTGGCATCAGAGTCATGTGAGGTCCCAGCTAAACATGCTCCTTTAGAAGATCTCACCAGGCTCTAGGCTAAAGCCAGTAAAGTTGGATGATGAGTGTGGACAGTGTGCCTGGTACCTGAAGCTAGAAGTATTAGTGAATTGATGCCCAACTAAAAGTTTTCAAACCCGGTTTCGATCTCAGATCTTGCGTTCTATGCTAGTCTACATATTCCATGATTGAGTAATCAATTTTGAGATGGTTGAAGTGCGCAGTTCTGTTTTTTCTTTTTTTTGGTTCTTCATTCCAAACACTCGCCATAGGAAAGAAGAAGGTATATATACATGCGGTGAATCTTTGGGGGCAGGGTTGGTTGAACATATATACACATGTATATACGTACAGGCTTACGAGTGAATTGCTGAACAAAGGAAAAGGAAAGGTTTTATTTACGGGCAAAAAGAATTAACAAGTATAAATAACTTTGCACAGAAAAAGAAGAAAAAACAAGGAAAATAATAAGGAAATCACCGAAGAGCAACAAGAAAGAGATATAAAGACGAAGACGGTAAATATATAGAACTCATGACCTGTACAAGTTATGCCACCACAGAATGTGGTAATCATAGGACCTGGATTAGGAAAACAGCAAACCACAATATCAGCAAATGTAAGCAACAAAACGACGAAAACCCACTCAGAACAGTAAAATAGAACAGAAAAGTCGATTAACCAGGAGACGGGACTCGAAGCGCAGTGAAAGAGAATATAGATCTGCAGGTTCCCTCCGAGATTCCGATTTGATTCAGGGATAGACTCTTATGATGGTAGTGCTGTCGGTTCCCCGCCCTTTGCTTTCTCTCAATTCAGGCATCGAGTCCTTGTGCCCATCCCTAATCCCTTTGTCTTAGGACGGCGATGTTGTGTAGTCGACGGTCCGCCAGGAACATGTGCCCTGCAATCTAAACCCAGGACATCTTCTCATTGAATCTATACTCCCAGCAAGGCTGATAATTTGAACGGGATCTTCTCAAGAGAAAGATAAGAAAAGTACACAGGTTGAAAGATAAATGCGTAAATACGATGATCGCGGACCAAATACGTTAGCAGCCTTTCTTCACAAGAAGATTAACGCTAACATATGCTGGAGATAAAATACTAGTTGATACTTCCAAGAATGAACATGAGAATCGAAGTGTATAAGCAAAAGATAGACAGAGAAGCGTATTGAAATCAAAGGGCCACACGATGCATCGGTGTTTGCACAGGTGGAAGAGCAAATCTCTTGCACCCACTTCCAAAGAAAATAAAAGGAAATTAAAAAGAAAGAAAAGAAAGAAAAGGCCATACCCCAACAGGAAACAGGCATCACTTCATTTCATATCGCTACTCGGTGGCATGGTCGACGCGGGACTGTCGAGTAAGTATCATTGGCCGTTGTAACCGGCAGGGACATCTGGATCGGGCTCCGCATCAGCATCGTCCTCTCCATTGCTTGTAGGTTGCTGTCTACCAGCGGCGTAAGGCTGACCAGGCATATGGTTATATGAAGATGGCGCATAAGATGCCGCCGAATAGAGTGGGGCAGTTGGTGCATAGTTTTGGAGCTCGATACCTGAAGTTGGAGCAGAGGCATAATGTACAGGAGCACCAACACCTTGTGTTTGGTAGGCGATAGGAGGCAACTGTCTTGGTGGAATCGAAGGGTAAGACGCATTAGTCACTGCAGGTGGCTGCGGCTGTTGTTCGGCTTGTTCGGCCTGACGAGCGCGCTCTGCCTCCTCCTGAGCTTTCCTCTGAGCCTCTTCTTCCTTCTTTCTTGCCTTCCATTCTTTTCTTATTTCCTTAAACTCTGTGCACGTGATAAGAATTAGTACATACTTGTTGTATAAGAAACGCGTGATTAGTTGAAAGAATGTAACGCGTCGCGCACATAAACAATCGTGCCCTAATGTAGCGTGAAAGAACAGCTCAAAAACATTAAGGGGGTTCAAATGTCAACAGATATTTGGCGAACAAACCTTCAGGTGTGCGTTTGGCGCCATGGCCCTGCATTGTAACGTGTGCATTCAAATGGTTCAAAGTACCATAAGCCTTCTCGCAACCCTGCCATCCACACTTGTACATACGTTCAATTTCCTCATAACGGCGTCTGGGACGCTTATGTTGTTGAGCACCTGGGATAGGAATAAATGAATATACTTGTGAAAGAGGAGTAGCCTCATTAGAATGTCGCTTCCGACGCGACTTATCCACAACCGGAGTGCGCGGTGCTGGTATAGCACCAGCAGGAGGCGGTGCGGAAACTGGTGGTGGTGCACCAGGGTGAGCTGGGTACGGGAATTGGGCCGGCTGATAGCCCTGTTGAGGCCAGTCCGGACGCCATTGTGGTGGAGGACCACCGGGTTGTTGAGGATACGCTTGCGACATGTCGGGCGGTGGTTGGTATTGGTATTGAGGATGCGGAGGGTAGGATTGATTTGGAGTTGCGGCGATGCTAGGATCTTCAGAGGATTCAGGATGGGCTGGACGACGATGTATACCACCATGTGCCAAGGGTGGCAAGGGAGAAGCAGATTGGTTCATACCTGCACTGGGACCGTTAGAGGTAGGAGGATAGCGTTCAGGATAACCGCGATGAGACTCTTGAGGGAAGTTTGGACGTTGAGGATAGTTGATGTTGTAATCAGCGGATGTCGTGGCTGACGCGGAGTAGTTTGGAGTCGATCTAACTTCTTGTGTTGGTTGTTGGTATGTTCCAGATTGCTGCTCGGACGTGGCGGGTTCGGCTTGAGGGTTCGAGTATGGGTAAGAGGTGGTGGCACTTGTTGCACTGGACGAGTTCAAACCTGACTGGTTGTAGTCGGTGCTCCCCCTATCCATATGACTGCTGTACTGTGGTGGGGTATAAGGCGTAGTATACCCAGGCTGATGATGAACCGATGGTAGAGTTGAAAAGGCAATTGACATATCAAGTCACTTGTCGGCTTCCAATGCAGGTGTCTACCTTAGAGGGTAAGGGAGGGGAGGGAGAAGGGAAGGATTGGTCGGACACCGAGCAGTGAACCAAATCTGGGGGTTGTAAGGATTGCCTTCTTTTTTGATTTTTCTTTTTTTTGATTTTTTTCTTTTTCTGTTTTTTTTTTTTTTAATAAGAGCGAAGTTGTATGGTTTGTGAAAGTGTTCGTGTGCAACGGGTTGTAACTAGGGATGCACGCAGTAGCAGTATGTACTTCTTGTTAGGTCGTAGTGGAATTTTGGCTGCGATAGGAGCAGAGCCTCTGTGGGGAGGGGGTTGGTTGTAGTGATACCGATCAGGAGGCTACGGGACGATAGTGTGGACTGGGGGAGGGGGGTTGGTTGAATTCCTTTTTTTCTTGTTAGAATATAGACGGAGTGCGTGAAGCAAGGTTGCAAAGACCCGGATGTGCGAATTTAGAGGGAAAGGGTAAAGGCTGGTTTTATTGATGAAAAGAAAGTTCGAGTTGTTATTTCTCTTTGAACGAAAGTAGAGTACACCCGAGAATCCCAAAGCCCTCCGACAACCAGTGGGACCCGGGGCGGAGGGGGGAGGAGGGGGGGGGGATTTTTGTGGGGTGGGAGAGGATGAGTGTGTGTGGTGGAGGGAGGGGGTGGGCGAGGGTGGGTGGCTAAAGTAGGATAGAGTGGTGGTGGTGGTGGTGGTGGTGGTGGTGGTGGTGGAGTGGGAGGATGACGAAGGGGAGCAAAAAGGAAAAAGGCGTGTGCAGGAGAGGGTGGCAGGGGAAGGGTAGGGAGGGGGGAGGGGGGAGGGGCGAGGGGCGAGGGGGGAGGGGGGATGGGGGATGGGGGGGGAGGCGACCTACAAGAAGTGCATGCAATGCAGCAGCCGAATGCTCGAGGGGTTAGGTGTTGCTGCGCGTGAAGTTTGTGCGTGTGCCAGCAATCGCCACAGCGTACTCGTGGCAGTGGCAGTGGGCCGCGCGCAGAGGCAGGACACAGAGGAGTCGCTGGGCAGCGGGCAGCGGGCAGCGGGCAGCGGGCAGCAGGCCTGGTGCGACTGGTGCTGGCGCTGAGCCTGGTGGCTGCCGCTAGGGTCGAGGCAGACCGAGCAGCGGGCTCTTTGCCAGGCGTGCTATGCCTCTCCTGTGCGGAGCCGACTGGCTAGACCGTGGTGCTTCTCCCTGTGCCCCTGGGCTACTGAACGCAACTCAGCAAGGGCAACGACAGCCGGGACCGACTCGCGGCAGAGGTAGTCTGAGAGGGCAGACGGCGCAGACCCGAGAGACGACTGGAGGAGCGGAAGATAGGAGAGAGAGATGGAGAGAAGAGGGATTGCTGATGGGAGAACAAGGCACCCCTCCTGCGAATGCTGGAGCAGCCGATGTGATACACGATTTCAATGATTGTTTATGTGAGATCTAGAACTGTACAGCGTTATATTAGGAGCCCTCAAGCTTTACGCCGAAGTAACCCCGGCTAGTCGCTGGGCAGGAGTCGGTGGTAGGTGTACTGGCAGTCTGTGTGAGGTGAGGAAATGGGTCTAGTAGAAAAGAGGCTGGTTGGGTCAACTTATACAGCAACCAAGACTACTTATACAGATAGCTGGATAGAAATCTGGCCTGGTGTGTACTACTAAGTGGAAAGAAGGGAAAAAGGAAAAAAGGAAAAAAAGAAATAGAAAAAGAAGAAACGAAACAAGAAAGAAGTGAATGGCGGATTAATATCTTAATTCCTTGCTATCCGTATGGACTACAAATAAAGAACTGAAATGACAAATACTGCCAGAGACAAATGCACAAATGGGAACAATGAACCTGTTCTCGTCAATGAAATCGAATGTTCTTATGCTTTGAACTCTAATTTCGGATTCACGCTCGCGACAGCTCGGGATCTTATGTCTCATCCCCAGTGCTATTGACGCAACGCGAAGAATACATCTGAGCAGGTTCCATTCACTTGATGCTGTTCCTCGGCCCAGTGCTCACCGTCTTCGAGATCTAGAAATTCTATCGCGCCCGGTACCCAGGTGCAAAGAGTGTGTGCAGAGCACTGGAATACAATTCTAATTTCAATCAGCTCAGCCCCACTTTCAGGTCGCTCGTCCTCGCCACCCATCCCAGCTGTTAGTACGTGCAATGTAGCGAGAAATTTCAGTCGCAGAAGTGATTTACACATTTAAAATAATATCGGGTAAGAAAGCAATCTGTACCTCCAGTGGAGGCAACGAGATGCCAATACTTCCGACAAAACACAAGTAATGATGACAGAGCAACGATGATGTAGTATTGCATTTGTGGTTGGGGATTTGTGCCAACCAGACTGCACCGCAGTCTCGCATGCAGATTGCCCATTTAAAAATTGTGTGTTCCTTGCCTCCATAGGTTGAGCATTCCCCTGTACCTCTGCGTGTCGAGATGCACTTTGGCCTCTGGAGGGTGGGGGGTCAGGAGGAAAAAAAAAAAAAAAAAAAAAAAAAAAAAAAAAAAAAAAAAAAAAAAAAAAAAAAAAAAAAAAAAAAAAAAAATAGAAAAAAAAAGAAAAAAACAAGGGCACTGTTTGGTGTGTGTGCTCATAATTAATCAGGAAGAGGGGCTGGTGCCGTGGTACCGAACTTTACCTAGCATTGGTATCTTGTGAACTTCTATCCCACTGGGTTGGGTACAATGATAGTGAAGGACCCTGGCCACAACAACCATAATCACCAATCCAGCCATTCTAGTATATAGGAGACGTCAAACCTCTACTGCATGCTCCTGTGTATGCTCTGTTTTACGTTCATGGACATTCTATTTCCTAGTTCGTCAAGCTTGTTTCATAAGAACTTTCGTCATCAACTATCAACGAGACTTAGCAGAATACATGCTAAATGGACACGTGCTACGTGCTTGGCCTGAGGTGGGAATAGGGAAGCTGTCGATTGACCCTGTATGGCAACACGGTATAACTCGCGTGAGACCCGGAATTACGTTTAAGACCGTGAACCCTCTTTACATAGCATAGGTACAGTGCGGTGAGTGACCCGGCGGTACTGATCCTGTTATCAGCTTGACAACGAAGGCTTCAGATCCACAGGTCTCTCATGTCACTCCTTTAACTGCCACTGTAGTATTTTTCGGAAGGCTCGAATGAGCATTTTGAGTTATAAGCCAGTAATGATTCAGCTGAGGCAAGTGGGAACGAGAATAGGTGAATACATACTTGAGATATCATGGGTATAGCATTCAGCTATTGTAAAGCCAAGAGCATTCAAGGCCTTGTCTGTAGCGGTTATAGTTGGTATCGTATACTTTAATCAGTGTCTCGATGTCGGAATTAAATAGCCGATGCATCACGATGGAACTGTAGCTGAAGTCTTGCTCACACCGATGCACCATCTCATGCCCACAGCAACGGATGTGATCCAGATTTGCAGTACAGTGGTCGACATGCATGCCATGATCCCTCAAAGCCTGAAAGCCTGTGCGAGAACTGTTACAAGTTCAGTAACCAGCCGATCTAACAGTATGTGGCAAACTGGGATCGATCAGATTAGCCTAGTGCAATGGCTAGAACAGATGGACACTGGAAGCCCGAAAGGAAAATGGACTCGGCACAAAGGGTACGAGTACAGGATGGGAGACCAATTAGTACTGACTCTATTAATATGAATCATGAAGCCTGGGATCAATCCTTATTGAAAATTATGGAGGGCACTTTCTGAAAGACAAGGGGAAGCGAGAGTAGGAAACGTGCCCGAGATTAGGAAAGAGCCACATTGATTTTAAACTCTCGTACAAACGACGATAAAAAGCATGAGTAAATTTAACCCCAGCCAACGTACAATGTAATCAATGTGGTAGAATGACGCAAACGCAGAGGTGGTCTCAGTCCCAGCCAGATGTAACAATCAATTGCTAGGTTCACTGTCACGAGGGGGGCGAACGAGACAAATGAGAATGAAATAAGGTAGCTCACGTGGATCGCACCCATGAAAAGGGAAATAGGGTACTTCGTGACTGGGGAAGTACAGAACTGCTAGCATCAATGAGAGTACTTGTAGGTACAGGAGAGTACAAGGAACAACATTACCTAATTATCAGTCGTTAATGCAACGTGATCATGAAACAAACCAAAATTGGAAGCCGTCTATACTGCCTGTACGAGGGGTAGTGTCAATCAAACTACTGATATCCTGCCTGAATATTTACATACTTCGGCAGGCTGTCAGGTACCTCTTTATATTTCACCCCCACTCATCTGAAGTGGAGTTCTTACTATGGCGTCCATCTCATTAGAGAATCCTCCATACATGTCAGCGGCGTCAGCAGGACAGGCAACCCAATATCATTTTGGAGTATGCAGGGTGTGACCGTGTCCTCAAAGCACATCAATTGCTCATCCTCCCTGGCCGTTCTGGCTAGAGAGGTCAGATCGTAACATCCGAACATGCTGTATGAGTAGAGTGCGCTGCTCTCGACATCGGGAGGCATCACGCATGTAGATGAGGTACTCGTACATACTACTAAGCTTGTGCGAGTGTGCGGGCCCTGCTAGGAATCCGTGATATGCTTGCGTCTAGCGCAAAGCCACCAAGCTGACCATTATCGGCGCACGGGCTGCTACTTATCCGCAACCCATGATCAGTTGTACCATAGGAAAACATAAGAGTGGGAGTCGATTTACCGTGAAATTGCATGAGCTGAACTCATTAGTCGACATTCTTACTCCAAACGAGCACTGGACAGGGTCGCCGCTAGACTTGCACACTTGACTTGGCATATCTGGGGCCTACAGTAGGTAGGGACCTGCGGCTCGGCAGCAGCAAGACACTGTGAACTGCGGCCTCGGCCATCTGAATGTATGTGTCTCACTGTTCATTGGGTGGGACGCTACCCAGCCTCAGTTGCCCACGACACTCAACATAGCAGATCACACGCTTCCAGGCGACCAGGCATTCGAGGAAATAAAGTTTTCAGGGGGCCTCTAGGGTACCAGAGCTACTCGGTTGCAGTGTGCCGTGTTACCCAAATCGGGCACCAGATTCCTGCCCATCTCGCACACATCACAAGAACGATGTTGCTGATGCCACAAAAAAGCCCCAGTGAACTAAGTGCTTCATCTGCCAAAAACCCGAGCAAGTTCCCATCTGAGTTTGTGATTTGTCCAACCCACCTCTGTGCTGCCCTCCCTACCGTGCTGTGAGTCCGCAAGCGAGCAACTGGGCCTGGCTGAGGTGATCTCATCCAGCCCCCTCGGAATCACTTGCCTCCCCACGTTCTTGTATAATTTCCTTCATGCAACGTCCTGAAACGTGAACGGGGGTTGGCCAGGCAGGGGTTTTTCGGCGAATACCGGCCTTCTTGCGTGGCAGGAACGGAGTCATCCCCCATCAGGACTGTCAAGGTCATCGAAGTGAGCCGATATGGAGTCCCTACGCAGGTTACGGTGTCCGCAAGTTGTGTGGCTCCTGGGGCAGATCAACAAAAGGGGGATGACTGGCTACACTTCATGATAGAAATACAAGTTCAGTGGTTAACCCTGTAATCAGCTGAAAGAAACTAATGCACACTTTGATAATTGCATTGGCAAAAAAGGCAGTAAAAAGCATTCTGCCTAACTTGCTTCTAGAACAGCCAAGCCCTTCAATCTCAATCCTTGCAATTAGCTACGAGAAAGCATAAACAAAACAACAGCAAGCATTAAAATCCCAAACTACCCTCCCCGATTTTGCCAGAGTGTAAATACTACATGTAACGAAGCACGGCAATCTAGACTATAAGACGTGGTAAATCTAGCTGTATACGCAATAAAGCAAGTGAGAACGTGATTGCAGTTGGTTAGAAACGACTGCGGCCAAGAGGCGCGGAATTGGAGGAAGTAAATCCTGATTTTGACGGATCAGTGACGTTCGTATAAATGAATATCATTTAATAAAAACGCTTACCACCTCCTCCTCCGCGACCTCCACCACGGCCCCGGCCTCCACCTCCATAGCGACTGTGACCGCCGCCACCACTGTGCCTAACCATGTCAGCTAGTTGAGGATCAATTTGTTGTTTTGCCTCCCTAAGGATTGTCACAAGATCTCGTGCCTGCTTAGCATCTGCTGTAGTAAAAAAAGTAATTGCTGTTCCCTTGGCACCTGCACGGCCAGTACGTCCAATACGATGAACATAGTCCTCGGAATTCTAAGAAATCATTAGTAAATTGCATCGATTCCTAGGGAATAGGAATACCGACGTTAGGATAATCGTAGTTTATAACATGAGTGATGTTGCGAACATCTTTGATATAAAGTTAGCATCTCTATACAAGAAGCGGGCGGGAATCGCCTGCTGTTCCGTGCGAACTGTTATTCTGCATCTCACTCTCTCGGCCTATGGCTTCATTCATTGCATGATTGCATATCCAGTGATGTCTAACCATCAAGGTGCAGCAGAGATCCGGAATAGCAAACTTCTTTCACCACCCAAAGCGCAGGCAATAAAGCGACAAGCCCTAGGTAGCTGCACCCCTAGATCAAAGTTCTCATAGAAACCCAACAGACAAAGAACTGAAACTGGAATATGCTAGAAGGTTGGGCGAGCGTCGAGAGAAGAGCATCATATTTGCACAAACACAGGCAGGAAGTTAGGGGAGGGGGGGGAGTCTGTAATATTCATACCAATACCACGTGAAGCCACGTCGGTAGCAACCATAATAGGGCTCTTTCCAGTTTTAAACTCGTTTAAGACCCAATCACGTTCATTCTGTGCTTTATCACCGTGAATTGCCAACGACGGCCAACCATCTTGACGTAGAAACTGGGTGAAGTCAGTACGCTATTCTGTAGGGTGGATAGAGTCACTTACTCTCGTGATTTCATCAGCTGTGCGCTTTGTGCCAACAAAAATTAAACACTTGTTTGATTTGTCCTCCATAATTCGCTCTAGATGTTTGACCATGCGTGTACGCTAACAAAAATAAGCCTCTATACTGCAAATCATGGTCAGGACGTCAACTTACCTTGTCATGCTCGCTGATTACTTCAACAATTTGTGTGATATTGTGACTTGCAGAAAGGTCAAGAGAGCCAATGTTGACTTGGATAAAATCGGCTAGATAATCTGCTGCTAACTGTCGAACCTCCTTGGGCCATGTCGCTGACCACATGCACGTTTGACGATCAGGCCGTATTTGACTTATTCTAGATAGTGATTCAAGATTAGAGGTGCGATTCAACCTTGAGAATTGGGAGAGAACACACATCTTCCTGATCTGGGGCTCAAAACCCATGTCCAGCATACGATCGGCTTCGTCGAGCACAAGGTACGTCACTCGTCGAAGATTTGTCTTCCCAGATTCTAGCATGTCGATGAGACGGCCTGGGGTAGCAATGCAAACTTCTACACCGCGCTGCAAATCTCTGATCTGACCACCACGAGGTACACCACCATAGACACACGTATTTCTGATACGGGACGTTTTTCCAAATTTTGTGACTTCGGTTTGGATTTGAACTGCTAATTCCCGAGTTGGTGCTAGGATCAGGACAATAGGACCGTCTCCTGGAGAAAGAAGGGGCTGAGCATTGATATGAACAATCGCCGGAAGGCAATATGTTAACGTCTTTCCTGAGCCTGTTTCGGCAATACCAACGACATCTCTTCCGGAAAGAGCCATAGGCCACCCCTGTGCTTGAATAGCTGTGGGAGCTGTGAACCCTTGCGCCTTGACTTCATTCATAACATAACCTATAAGTTATTAGTGAATCTGGATCACTCTCAAAAGTTCTATGTAGATACGCACTTGGAAAGCCGGCTTCATCAAATGTAGTGACTGGTTTAGGTACGTCACGGCCTGAAACGCGCATCTGCTTCTCCGCTCTGAAGGCATCAACCTCCGCTTGTGAACGATTTCGAACACTCTCAGCTTCCTTATAAAACGACTTCTCGAAACGAGGCAGTAAAGAAAGATCTTTGAATTGTCAGTAACTCAAACATAGCGTGGAATGAAGATTTGAGAATACCCCAAGTTTGCTTCTTTAAACCAGAACCCAGGTTTGACATCCTGTCATGACCACCACTACTACCACCACCACCACCGCCACCACCACCACCACCACCACCACCACCGCTGCCACCATAGCTGCTATGGCCACCATAACCACTGCTTCCACCCCCATAACTGTGACCATTGGAGTATCCGCCCCTACTGTTGAAATCAGAATCATATCTTGAGAATTCGGAACTTCAATACATACCCCGAGTAGCCTGCACCTCCACCACTTCCCCCCCCCGAGTATCCATTAGATCCCCCATAACCACCACGCGAATAATCGCCGTAAGACATGGTATTTGAAGACGGGCTTTAGATATAGACTCAGAGGTGTAAGGTAAAAGTAAATAAGCTGAGAAAGAATGTGGTTGTAACGGTTGCGATTGAAGCTTGAACAGCCACAGAGGAGCGTTGATAAAGGGGATGTTTGAACGTGATGGCAATGGATTGAAAAAAACTTGTACCAGATAAAGCTTGGCGAGCTGAGTCAGACTTGGCGGTTGTGGATTGATCAGCTATCATCTCCCAACTACCATTTTGCTACTCAATGAGGTTACTTGATGCGACCGCGCTTTGATTTATATATACCGTCATATCTTACCTCTGGTTTCGTTTATGGGGAAATGCTTGCTCAGTCCCCCTCCCTGTAGAGTAACTTTTCGAGCTCAATAGAAATACCTCTACTGATTCTCAGAGAAATTTAGAACAGCACCTTCATGGAGTGCTCGCATGTTTGGGAAAATGTGACCCTATCTCTAGCATTGTGACTGGTTACGAGACTTGCATTGTGATACGCACTGATTAACTGATTTCATCTCTGTACAGTTACTGAATCTGTTGCCATCGAAGCTTCACGAATGTCTACCACGTCCTCGAGCTAGTTACCTTACTCTAAACATTACATCTAGCTCTGCCTAATAGCACTCAATTCCTCTAAATCTGCTCATGCATCCGTGAACCTTATTGGTGTAAGAATTCTTTGTTTCATATCCTTTCGTGGTGACAATGGAAGAAATCGGGGAATTTTCCTTGTCGTCTTCAAAGGGATGAGAGAATACCAGTTGCGGCACTGCGCTTACTGACAGACCAAAGCACTGTTGCCTGTTTTCCGCCATTGTTAAGGAGATCCAAAGAAAGGATACTTCAATAGAGAAGTGTGAAGGTACTCTAAGGAATAGACACCTGTTGTGGAGAGTGCTGCCTCTTGGTAAGGTTTATGCGCAAACGTGGAGAGGGCCCAATATATATTACCAACACCCTCCTCAGATTGTAAGTACTCATCATCCTAATAGGTGTAGTGACAACTTATAAATTGACATATGAACATGTTGATGTGTTTCATGCAATCTTTGATAAGAATTTGACGGAGAATCACTGGACTATTAATGCAAAGCTCTTAAAAGAATATGTGGAACATTTGGCCTCAAAGCTGAACCGCTGAATATATTGGGGAGGATGGACGAGTCACTCTTCTAAGCTACACCAAGAAGATAACGGATGGGATTGGTAGGCGCCGTTCGCAATGGGGGGCGCAAGATCAGTAGATCACAAAGCAATATATCAGAAATGCTAAAACAGCCACCGCATACAGTGGTTTCTATGAGTACCATAAAGATTCAAGAATTCACACTTGAGGAATGCCTGCATATAACAAATATGAAGTTGAAAGACTTCAAGGTACGATTTGTCCGATGTATTATTTGCTGTACCTTTCCTATATGTGGTAAAGGCTATTATCAATCACGCAGATTCACTTGGTGCCACAATTACTGCCTGCTATAGTGCTCCTGGTCGTCCTGTCCGGATGCAATATGACCGTGATGGAATGAACTTTGAATTTACATCTATGACTACTAGGGGTGGGGCAAGGACTCCTCAGTCATTCACAGGAACTATGGTCCGTATTCGCTTACTGGATTAAATGCACGCTCCCACTTGGAAGCAACTAGGAATGAGCACCTGCCTGCTCGCATTGAGAGTGACCATCCTCAAGGCCTGGAGCACAGCATGCTACCCCTCCAGAGTGCCTGCTACTTCAGAGTTGCCGCACTGCCCCGTTCCGCCCACTAGTTTTTATCTCAACAGATATCAACTATGAATTGAAACCAAAATTTCTATTTCTGTTCTAGGCCATCCACATTAAGAAGTCTCAAAACACAGAAGATCATCCTGGCGAATGCCCCATAAAAGACGGAGTCTAGTATTCTGTTTCTCCTGTTTGCATGTCCATCCAGACAAGTGAACCGGAAACGAGGTCATCAAAATCGTTTGAACTCTAGCCTTCAGCATGCAGTGCGTTACATATTCAAGAATTTGCATCGCCTCGAGTACCATTGATTGATCCATATTGAGTTCTTTTGGAACAGATCTAACCCACTGCTTCTCGTCAATTTCAATGAAGGAGAACCCGGGGCCAAGGGGACCCAGTGTCTTTACTGCTCTTGTCACATCATCAGATATATTATTAGCACCCCTGCTTAACAATTGAAACGGCAATAAGCCCGCCGTTTTCGTCTCTTGTTTTGCGGCAACCTCTACGAGTCTGATCGCTAACTCAAAATAAAATGTCATTGATGCTGCCCCCCAAAGCTCTGCCCCAAATTGACCCTTTTCTTTCAGATGAGGATGCAAGGGGGTCAACCCCAATCGCCGTACACATGGAAGCGAATTCCGCACGGTACTCTGGATTTGAACGTATATCTCTAGCACAGTAGGTGCAAACTGAGCAAGCGCAGCCTGAAAGACGGAGAGCTGTGTGGTGGGTTCATCGATGAGTTTTGTGGATGAGGGTCATTGAGCACTCTCCTCTGCTGCGAAGCTGTTTGAAAGATTGTAATAGATTGCTCTTTGACGCGAAGTGGATAGAGGTGTTTTGTAAAAGCCCATTGCCGCGTTGCTGTTCAACTTGTCGGAAGATGAAGTCCACCATGTGAGGTTAGAGAAGCAAAACAATCGTAAATCAGGGTAACACTTTCCACCATAGGTCATAGTTTAGGTAAGCTGTCTTAAGCCACGTGAATGAAATTCTTGCCAAGATTGATCAGGGTATCAGCCCTAAACGCACACTTCACAGTCTCGACTACACATGTATCAACCTAAATTTGGGTGAATCGAGGAAGTCTACATTGCCAACCAGTAGCCGCAACACCAACAATTTGTCGACGAAAAATTCACGACATTGCGCCAAAATGCCTAACACGTACGCTATCTCTCTGTTTCCTCTCCGTTCTTTTGCAGATAGCCACCGCTCGCTGGGCTTGCATCTGCAATGCCAGCTCGATATATCCTGAGTACTCTTACGAGGCTTGGGGAAATTGAGAAATGGGATTCATGTGATCCTATTCTTGAAATGCATAAATCACTTCTTCTACGAGCCCCTTCATCTGGTGCTTTTGAGAGTGTTTTCACTCCTGGAGTTCTCTGGGGATATTGTCGGATGGGATAGAAAAGCTCAATGAAATGCCTGCACATAGGAGAGGCTGATGTTCATCGTGTCTCAGAATTTGCCTGCGCGAGAGCAATTTCTGGGCCTAGTAAATCCCATCGATTAAATTCATCTACGTCGGGTGATACCAGCTTTTGATCGTTGAATGACTTTGACCTCATATATTTATGATGCTCTTGTCATCAACTCGGCGCAATATACAATCAAAAATATTAGCGGAATGGTTATCTAACAGTTTTGCAATGTTTTCCATTGCGCGTATAGGACGGTGCCAACTCAAGAACAGATCTTGGTCCCTGAGACCCTCCTGAAGAAGAGAAAAGACCAAGAGAAGGCTCACGCTGAAAAACTCACAGCTGCTAAGGCGAGGAAGGAGGTAAGGGGTTTATTTTTTAGTTAATGTCAAGAGGAGGAAATTGGTTGCTATGATGAATACCTTACCAAAAATGTGGCTAGCCAACGGCGATGCTGTCCAATCTATATACCATCTTTCGGGACTGATGCCCTATTTCGAGAACCTGCTCTCAATGTATCGAATAATACTTTGAATACAGCTGACAATGAAAGTAGGACCAGAAGAAGAAGCGCGAGGTTATCTTCAAGCGTGCGGAGCAATATGTGAAGGAGTACCGTGATGCTGAGCGTGAGAAAATTCGCCTGGCTCGCGATGCTAAGAAGGAGGGTTCCTTTTACGTCCCTGCTGAAGCGAAGCTGGTCTTCGTTGTTCGCATCAAGGGGTATGCAATTATATATTTTTCATGCTCCTTACAGGAAGCTGATGTTCTTGCATAGCATCAACAAGATTGCTCCTAAGCCAAGGAAGATCCTTCAGTTGCTCCGCCTTGTCCAAATCAACAACGGAGTTTTCGTCAAGGTTACCAAAGCTACCTCTGAAATGCTGAGGGTTGTCGAGCCATGGATCGCTTATGGGACACCTAATCTCAAATCTGTTCGTGAGCTCATCTACAAGCGTGGATACGGGAAAATTGACAAGCAACGCATTCCATTGGTGAGTAATAATTGCTTTTTCTTGGACACTTACTGATTATACCAGACCGACAATGCTCTCATTGAGCAGGCCCTTGGCAAGTATGGAATCATTTCCGTTGAAGATTTGATTCACGAAATCTACACTGTTGGCCCCAACTTCAAGCAGGCCTCCAACTTCTTGTGGCCATTCAAGCTCTCTTCCCCAACTGGCGGCTTCCGCACGAGGAAGTTCAAACACTTCATTGAGGGAGGTGATTTGGGTGACAGGGAGGACAAGATCAACAAGCTCATCCGCCAAATGAACTAAATGCGTCATACTCTTTCCTTTCATGAATTCTTTTACGCAACAATTTTCTTTACCTGTTCTTCTTTTGTTAAGGTAGGACTTGGCTGCACAAATCTGGACAGAAAAAGTTGTACTGGTTGCTTTGTTTCTGATGTGTTTTGAGGTAGAGGGTAATGATATACATATTTAGCGAAGTACTAGCTCGTTGAAGTGGTAACGATCAATTTACATTTTCGGCGTTTGGGAATAGGTTCACCCACAGAAACAATAGGGTGACGCTATCCAGTGGAGGATGTGATAGGATTCGCTCTCGCCTGTAAATTGAATGTTGTATCTCTGATAATTCCCCTGAGCGGGAGATGTTGTCTCGTGCAGACTACCTCTAGAGGCAGAAAGTACCAGACTATACCAGGTAGTCCGCTTTACAGAGGTCAGAATTGAACCGCGTGCCTAGTCTGGTTGCGCGTGCCAAGGGCCCAAGTTACGGAACCGTAATTGGCTTGGCGTATACTAAGTCGCGTTTTCTTCGGTGCTTTGGTCAATTGATTTTGCATTTATTTCATAAATTCTCAACGAATACGCTTAAGCCCCACAGAGGTTTCCGAGAATGTCTACCCGGCCCAGCCGGCGCTCGGCTGCTGTTCGCCCTCACGATAAATTTGCCGAACTCAGAGCTCTTCGTGAAGCAGGCAAAACCAGATTGAGTGCATACGAAGTTGAAGAGGAGAAAAAGATATATGAGGAAGTGGATGAAGAGGATTATCGCAGGCGCCGCAGGGAAAGGCTATTGGAAGATGATTTCGTTGTCGATGATCGTGGCGAGGGGTACGTGGACAATGGTGAGGAGGACGATTGGGACAGGGGAGGAGGAAGGGAACGTTATAGTGATGAAGAAGCAAGTGAAGGAGATACAAAGGGATCTATTAAACTCACTGGTACGTTTGCGAATCATCACTAAGCTCTGTTCTAATACTTACCGGGGGTAAAAGCAAAGCAAAAACGGCAGCATGAGGAAGAGAAGAAGAAGAAAAAAGCTGAACAGGAAGGGAATATTACGAAATACCTCAACTCTGCTGCCGCAGCAAGCACGAAGGCTAAACCAGCTGTAACTACGGAAGACGATGAAGCGTTTATGGCGGATCTCCTAGGAGATTTTGATAATACAACTACTGCCACAGCTATGTCTTTCAGCAACAGGCGGCGAATAAAAGGAGAATCTGGGTCGAAAACTCGACGAATGTCTCCCCCAATTCAGCGAAATGCAAACACTCTTGATGTTAAAGTAGAACCGGGATCGCCATCCAAAGGCATCAGGAGCTCGCCTCCTCCATTCATTGCTGAGACTTTTCATGATGAGTACGATGAGTATGAATCTATGAACACCAAATTTGCTGATGATGATATCATTATGAACGATATGTCTGAACCACCATCTTCCCCCACGGTGAAAGCAGTTCAAAGGAAAACTGGTGCCATGGCATTAGATGATGAGGATGACGACGTTGCTGTGATGGAGATCAAGGGTGTGCAGAGTTTAAAGGGAGCGACTGTGAATATTTCTGGGTCGAGACCAACCCCGAAGGTTGAAGAAACGAAATCTCTACCGGCAAAAGTAGCAGCTGTTGATTCATCCTCATGGAAGAGGGTAACAGCTAACCTAAATGTGACAAATGTCACAAGCAGTGACTCCATTGGCGTAGGCAAACTTGATCCAAGAGATGCATTAGATGAAGATGGGAGCTTGAAGTTCTTCTGGCTGGATTACACCGAGGTTGGTGGCTCATTGTGCTTATTTGGGAAGGTTAGAGTCAAGGATACAAAGAAGTATGCTAGTTGTTTTGTGAAAGTGGATGAAATAGAAAGGGTCCTGTATTTCTTGCCGCGGGAATATCGAATGCGTAAGTGCATCACCTCTGTTATTTAAAAATCTTCTACTAAACGAGCATAGGCAATAGGGTACAGACAGAGGAAGAGGTTGTGATGGAAAACGTCTTCGATGAAATTTACAGTTTGATGAAGAAGCATAAGGTAGAACCTTTCAGAGCTCAAACTTACAAGCGCAAATATGCCTTTGAATTACCCGATATCCCCAAAGAGTCAGACTATCTTCAAGTTAAATACTCGTATTCAAGTGAGTCTCATATCTTTGAATCTAAGACCAAACAGACCCTAATCTCTTCTAGTGAAACCTCTGGAGATTGACCCTTCAAAGTTCGAGACTTTTTCGCATGTATTTGGGACGCATACAGCTTTGTTTGAGCAGTTTGTTGTGTCAAAGGGTATTATGGGGCCATGCTGGCTAAATATCAAAACAGCGAATTTCAATGCAGTTACAAATGTATGTTCGTGTTGAGCTCACAGGACCTGATTTGGATTAACAATTCATAGGCATCGTGGTGCAAATTGGAGCTTCAAGTGGACAAGCCTTCGTTTATAGAGAGGTTTGGGGATTCTGAAGGGGATGCCCCACCTCTTACACTAATGAGCATAGCTCTACGCACGAAATTGAATATCAAGGAGAACCGACAAGAAGTGATTGCAGCTAGCGCAAGGATATATGAGAATGTATCTCTTGAGGACCCAACGCCGCCGGAAAAGCTACCCTGTCATACTTTCACGGTTATCAGGCCTGTACAGGGAATTTTTCCACCGGGTTTTGAAATGGTTGTGAAGAGGCATGGGGGTAATATAAAGTTGGAGAAGACAGAACAGTCCCTATTAAATGTTTTCCTTAGTATGTCCAAGTGGCCTTCTGGTTTGAGCACGTTATGCTGATATTGATATAGCTAAACTTCAGCTAGTGGATCCGGACGTGCTAATAGGCCATCAACTAGAAAATGTTGACTACAGTATCTTGCTCAATCGCATGCGAGAGCTGAAAATCAATCAGTGGCACCGAATAGGGAGGATGAGAAGGTCAGAATGGCCAAAATATCAGGGCCGTTTTGCTGGTACATTCTTTGCAGAGCGTGGTCTTGTCGCTGGTAGATTGATGTGTGATCTTGCTAATGATCTAGGAAAGGTATGTTCTCGTTTTCCGCATTACTCCTCCATAATTCACTTGATTGTGCTAATGTGTGTCTCTCCATCTAGTCGCTAATGACTCAATGCCAATCCTGGAGCTTGACGGAAATGTGTGAACTGATGCTATCCGAGAAAAGAACCGACATTGATACTGAAGCTGCCCTTAAGACCTGGGGCAGCACGGCACAAGGTCTCCTCGATTACTTACTTCACTGCGAGACGGATACTTATTACATTGCTGCCGTTGCCCTCAAGGTCCAAATGCTCCCCTTGGCAAAAGTGCTCACGAACCTGGCTGGGAACTCGTGGGCACGCACTCTCAGTGGTACAAGGGCCGAACGGAACGAATACATTTTGCTGCACGAGTTTTATAAGAACGATTACATATGTCCTGATAAGTATACTAAAGGAAAAAAAGAGGACAAGAAGCCACCAGGTAAAGACGAGGAGAATCCTGACAATGAAGATCAAGTGGAAGTAGTCAAGAAGAAGGATAAATATAAAGGTGGACTTGTCTTCGATCCGGCAAAGGGGTTGTATGATAAGTTCATCCTGGTTATGGACTTTAACAGTTTGTATCCGAGTATAATACAGGAGTATAATATCTGCTTTACTACTGTTGAGCGTACGGATTTGGACGATGATACTGTGCCGCAAGTACCAAAAGAACAAGCATTGGGGATACTACCAAAGTTGATCTCAAACTTGGTCAATCGAAGAAGACAGGTGAAGGGGTTGATGAAAGATAAGAATGCAACTCCTACGCAAAAGGCACAGTGGGATATTAAGCAGCAAGCATTGAAGCTCACAGCGAACTCTATGTACGGGTGCCTTGGATACGATAGGTCAAGATTTTATGCAAGGCCATTGGCAATGTTGGTTACGTTCAAAGGACGAGAGATTTTGTTGAGCACCAAAGAGCTAGCAGAGTCAATGCAGTTGGAAGTTGTGTATGGTGATACCGACTCTGTCATGATAAACACTAACGCCCCGAATTATTACGATGCGCTGAAAGTAGGACAAGAGTTCAAGAAGGCGGTGAACGATAAATATCGTTTATTGGAGATTGATATTGATAACGTATTTCAGAGGCTGCTATTGCATGCAAAGAAGAAGTATGCGGCACTGAATTTGACGGAAGTCAATGGGAAACTGGAGAGTAAGATGGAGGTCAAGGGGTTGGATATGAGGAGGAGGGAGTATTGTAAGATTTCGAAGGATGCCAGCGCGTGGGTATCCATTATTTACCTTCTACTAACATATCAGCAGAAAAATTGCTAACTGGGTCTTTGATGGTCAACAGGCATATACTGAACGAGATTTTCTCCGGTGATGACACCGAAGTTGTAGTCGAACGCATCCACGACTACCTCCGCGACCTCGGCGATAAGATGCGCAACAGCAAGTTCCCGGCCACGGAATACACTATCTATACGAAACTGGGTAAGGAGCCCGAAGAGTATCCTGACGGCAAGACGATGCCACACGTGCAAGTGGCGCTACGGAAGAAGGCTAGGGGAGAGATGGTTAAAGTGGGTGATATCATTTCTTTCATTGTCACAGGGTCTAGTGATGGTACAGATAAAAACCCAGCCGAGAGAGCATATGCGTTGCAGGATGTGGTGAAGGATCCGAATTTGGTGCCGGGTATGTTCCTACCCTGAGAGATTTCCGTACGTCATACTTATCATGCCGGGTAGACCACGAATGGTACCTCATTAAACAAATCTTCCCCCCCATTGAGCGTCTCTGCTCGCCCATCGAGGGCACCGACCGAGCCCGCATCGCCGGCTGCCTCGGCCTCGACGCACACAAATACCAAATCGTCAGCCACGACAACGACGGCCAAGAAAAAGACCTTTCTCCACTTGAATCCACCATCCCAGACGAAGAGCGGTTTCGCGACGCTGCTAAGCTCATGTTGAGGTGCCGCAAGTGCGGGGAATCCGCGGTCTTTGAAGGGCTAATCAAGTCCCGGGATCGTGTCTCGTCAGAGGGCATCATGTGCGCGAATCCGCAATGTACCTCCCCGCTAGCGGTGTCGTCTATTGTCGCGCAACTCGAGCACCAACTTCGCGCCCAGGTAGCGATGTACTACGACTCATGGCTCATCTGTTCCGACTCTGCATGCGGCAACCGCACACGTCAGATGTCAGTATACGGCAAAAGATGTCTCGGCTCCCAGGGCCTTGCAAAGGGCTGTTCTGGAAAGATGGTATACGAGTATTCGGCGAAGAGAATGTACAACCAGTTGTTGTATTTCCAGAGCTTGTTTGATACGGCGAAGGCAAAGGAGAAGGCCACGGGGCCCAACGCGGATGACTTCACGGTAGTGGTGAATCATAATCAGAGGCGGTTCGGGATAGTGAAGGGAAGAGTGGAGAAGTATTTAGATAAGTGTGGGAGGGGGTGGGTGAGCATGGACAGCATTTTTTCGTTCTGTTTGGGGGCGAATGGGAGGGCACCGGCTGCACAGACCGTGGTGGCTTGAGCAGTGAGGAAATAGAAGAGGGATTGAGTATAACTTTGTGGATTTTGATATCTTTTCTTTTTTGTCTACAATTGTCATGTCTAAAGAGTATTGGAAAGATTTAAGATCTAGTCCTATTCTTTGGGTCCTTTACTTGCATTTTCTGAGTTGTGTGTTAAACGTTTACTTCATTTGGTTTTTCTTGTTACTTGTTACCATTTTGCTTGTTTGCATGACGAAATTTACCGGCCTACTACATCCATACGAGCTTTAGTGTCGATATCCTAAAGGTAAATTGAAAATAGAGAATAGGAACGGATATTGGGGAAACAACTTAGCCATGATTAAGCCGGAATTGCGACGTTGTAACTAACTAATTGTGTTGGAGAAAGGCAGGGGACGGTCAATATAGCCTTTGCTGTGACAGTCACCCACTGAACTGAGTAATGTCTGAAAATACCCTACCATTTCTTCATACCAAAAACGCCCTGATTACATGTTCTCGTACTCAGTCTAAGAGACCCAAGAAATAGGCCGAAAATAATAGTCTGGGCACGAGAACATTGATTATACAAACAATGCTTTTACTTTCGTTGTGTTACTTGGCTTGCTCCATCATCTATCACTGCCTTGTCGTCACGCCGTCATGCAGTCCTGCGCACCGCGTATTAGCAATTGGAATCCATACTCTGAGAGCGAGAACAATCTGTATTAACGCTGCATCGCATTTCGCCCCGTACATTCATGCCTACATCCATACCACCCATACAGCCAAGGTAGCGCACGTAATCACCAAGCAGCCACATTTTGGAAGCCGAGTATTATACACGAGGGTAGGGGTAGGTGTGCCCGTTGCTTTGCCTGATTTGGGAAGAAATCCGTGACGGCGGCTTTGGTGCAATTGGTTGGCAGTGTTCCGGAGAATCTGGGGTTCTCGGAGGCTTGAGTATGGATCGGAGTGGAGAGAAGGTGTGAGGTGATAGGGCATCGGAAGGGGGCCCGCTGGACGGTGGATAAGGGGTCAGAAGAAAGGAGAAGTGGAATGATGTATGTGAGATTTTGTCTCTTGCGTGAGAAGGAAAATGCAACAGCACGCATTCTTGAAAATATTTCTGAAACTCAAATAACATCGGGTATGCTTATATATCAGATCTAATTATTGTACATTGAGGGACGACTGCCTTTGTGCAGCTACAAGTGATGTTTGCGGTCTTCAACGAGCAGAACAGAATGTTCGCACGGTGAAGTGGTTTGGTTGCCTGCTTAGAGTTTTACAGGCATTTCCATTTTGAGGAGTTCAGCCTTCCAAATCTGGAAACCAGGATAGAACAGAAAATGTAGTCCGGTCGGGGGTCGTGCCAACCAGACTACAGAAAATGGAAATAGATGTGGTTCACCTCGGGGTCGCCAGCCGAGCAGCTGCGTGAGAAATCGATTGAAGAAACCCGAACACGTGCAAGGGGGCTGCGGATCTATGGGGTGAGGCAATTACAGTAGTGCAATTCGTTCTGGTGCCGGTAATGTTTTTTTTTTGTTCATTCTGTAACGAATGTATAAAGAAATAAGAGCTTGGGCTCCCGTAGGATTCATATCAATATGATTGCATCGGCTATTCTCTTATAGAGCAGAATGTAGGTGCTCCCAGAAATACCGGGTTAGGAATGTGGGGAGGAGGGTATACGTAAGACTTGAGATAACCCATGTTCGTTTCACCATATCAATAGGGAGTTTATGCTATGTACCCAGGGATGCATCAGGGATTGAAGTCTTTTAGCGTGTGGCACAACCCTGAGCCTGGCAGAAAGTGTAGTTGAGTTTTTGCTTCGTCAGGGATGTGGATTTTCCGTTGTTTATTAGTAAGTGATGATATTCGATATTGCAAGCACTGGGCTTGGCATGAGACTACTGGCGCTCTCGTGTTAGCTTGGATCCCATGGAAATATTGGGTTGCATAGATCGCAACTCAATGGGCTCAGATATTCCCTGATTTGTGGTTGTCCATGTGATCCGAATTGTAGAATTGATTCCTGTTTTCAGAATGAAAATTGGATGAAAACTGATGAAGATAGATGGGGTCAAAACGAGGTCGTTTCCAGGGATCCAGACCCAGATGTCCCGGAAATTCCTTTCGTATGATAGGATTTTCTAGCGCGTGGCGCAGATGGCTCCCGGGAGCATTGCTGGCGCCAGCAAAAACCCCCCCTAAGAGAGAGCTTTGGCAACATCCCCGTAAGTTTCTCCCATAATGCTGCGCCACACCGTTGCTGTGACAACAACAGCTTTACATGAAACTCGGAGATGTTTGAAAAAGTCCCTGTGATTACGGGAAAAACTGTACATCTTTAAGCAATGCCTGCAACTATTTAATCAAGTCAGATTGCCTTCAAACTTTGTATAGTTAATACCTATTGTGAAAAACTGCCTTGATCCAATTTCACAGACACCAGCAGCACTACTTTCTCTATAACCTTTATTTACACAATTGCCATGCCTCAAGAGTAACCTCTTCAGCATCTGCCACCACTCAAATAGGTATGCCAAGCTCAGAAAGACTAGAAAAAAGGGACCCTGCAAGCTGAACCTGCTTCAGCAAGTCTGAATTGTTTTCTCCACCAATTTCTTGTAGATAAGCCACTGTGAGTGTAGAAACTACTTGGAAGAGAGTACTGCAGGCTGAAACTGCTGCGAAATGCTGTAAATGCATGTGCATGGTTAATGGCAGGTGGATTTATTGCGGTAATTGGTACGGGGATATTAACGGACCAAACCTCTCATTTGCAGAATTCCTGCGAAGATGACTAATACAATACGGGCAAAATGTACGGGAATGTTGCCAAAGCTCTCATTAAAACAATTCTCTTCTTGTTCATATTGATGTAGCGGAGCAGTCGCAGTGACTTGGGATGGTGTACTATGGCCTAACGGCTGGTGACATAGAATAAGAAATGTTGGAATGCTTGACGAGTGTTCGAACCGTGGTATTTCATTCGATAAGAGTATCAGTGTAACGGCACAGTGTAACCAGACTAGGGATTCAAACATGAATTTGATTTGCAAAATACTATTATTCTGGTTGCTTTGAAATATGACATTTGTGACTGGTGGATTGGGGTTAGGTTTCGGAAAGAAAATATGGAGAACGTTGGTCCTTTTTCCTCCAATTCAAATGTTGCAATTGGAGCATCGACTGTTAACTTAACTCTGTACATTTTAAGGTGCAACCAGACTAACATTTTAAGTCTAGCTGAGAAGCATAGGTCGTGCGCATGCGCGTCAGGTTCATGGCAGTACTTAAGCCACGGCTTGAAATGTAAGCAAAGATTGGAAACTGGCAAGGTATACGGAGTAGCTCTCGGCCTTGCAATGCTGGAGTAACTTGACTACCTAGCATTTGATAATATGTGTGACATGACTGGCGTTGATTGTAAGCATCATCGCATATCGGGTAATCGATCTGTGCAGATTAATCATCGATTTGAAATACTCGCATGCCGCCTCCAAATCGTCAAAAATGTCCGCAAGAAATCGCGAAAGCCTGGGTGCCCGCAGCTATGAAAGACTCCATATTGGACATTCCAAGGGCTAGCTCAGGACAGCTCAGGACTAGCAGCGGGAGACTGTGGGCCAGTCTGGTTACGAGAACTACCTCCAAGTACCGTATTATTTCGAATTTTAGAACTTCCCGCTAGATGGTTGAAATCTACTGAACTCGGTTTGGCATACAGCAAGGGTTATGATGCTACACCTGAATGAAGCATAATACAAGGTCAAAGCAGAGTGAAATATACATTCGTAGAGTCCTCACCTACAGTCAGACCTTGCTATAACGAACCCCGCTATAGCGAAAACCTTGCTATAACGAACACACTGCTCTCGGCGATTTCCCTCTCCGCCTATTCTGCCCTTGCTATAACGAAATCCCACCAAATAACGAAACGAAAAAAAATTTAGGGGAAGTTATTTCTGTCTACATACAAATTGTTCTTGCTATAACGAAAAGTGGCAAATGAAATCTATAGAAACACCCCTAGCGATCCACTAAGCTACTCTTATATCCTTGCCTGCGACGAATAGCAAAACCTAAATGTTTATAAGAATTTTATACATGAAGATAATGACATTCATAAAATGCCTATGAAACTCATTCAAGGTCTCTTTTAGGTGTTTCAGCTCTTATCTTTCTTGCATAGATAATCTGATGCTTCTCAAATTTACTTGCTGCCCACTGCTTGTTAGTAGTTGTTGACATCTTGACTGTTCTCATTACTGAGTGCTTGTCGGGACCGAAGGCAGTCCGTTACAGATTCTATTAGTTCAAGATTCACTTATGCTTTATTTTATAGTCTCGAATATTTCTTGATTTGGTTATTTCCTATGCTAGTAAGTCAATACGAAATGTGCTGCAATAGCTGTTGAGGAGTCTGAACTCAGCTGCCAAGGTTGAATGACTAATTTGTCACAATTTTCTATAACGAAAACCTTTCTATAACGAAAAGAAAGGGCCAAATTTTACGTGTTCGTTATAGCAAGGTCTGACTGTATGAGTACACCTCATCCGTCTAGCACTAGGTTCTAAAATTCAAAATAATACAGCTTGGTTGCCACGACCTCACCCGCAGCACAGCCCATATGGCTATAAATAAAGCACTTCATGCTTCTTGGCAGGAACGTTCCTGGCCTGGCAGTCCCTTGCAGGATAGCATATACGGATAAAACTCTGCACGACTAACAAGTCCTGTCACTGACGGAGCCAGGTCCGTGATCATCTATCGTACAAAGAGAAGACATCCTGTTCTCTGGTCTTGTGACACACGCTGAATTTTGACATGTATCTCTTTATTCTCCACATCTTTCTGGTTGCGATGAAATATATTTTATCCACGCAGGTCATTATACTGATTATGAAGACTGTTAGAAGTGCCTGCGACGGTAGTGCCTGCAATTGGTGCAGTAGCCTTTCTATACTCACCGGGGGCTCTGCCCTGCGCAGCCATCCGGCGACGGAAATACAAACAGCCGTTGTTGTGCTGGCTCTCCAGAAATCCCGTGGACGCGTCGTCAGCGCTTACCGCATATCATAGTGCTAAAAAGTATTCTATCTTCGCTTTTAGGCGTGAGGCGTATGAAGCCCAAGTGGTATGCTACAGTACTCGTACCTAATGCAACCGCTGCGATTGGCTGGCCGGCGCTGGGCTATTCTGAGCCAGGGCTGCTGTCCGGAGCGGTGATATTACATAATCTACGGACTCGCAGTCGCTAAGTCTAAATAGCAACTTGCACTGGTTTTGGTGCCATCATTGTGGAGCTGTCTGCGAAGTAAAACGACGTAATTACACCCCCCCTCGGCCTGCCAGGCCGCTGAAGGCCGTTCAAGTACCTGCGCCACATCGGTCTCCCCCTTGGTGCTAGGCCGGTGGGGATCTTGCAATTCACCAACCCCCCTGCAGCCCTAGGATGCGTGCGAACCTGCGTTTGTGTGTGAGAAGCAAGAATGAGCACCCTGGACTGTGGGAGGTGGATAAAGCACCGCAATACAGACCAAGTTAAAATTATATATACCCCGTGCAACCGCCCTCTGGAGCCAGCCTGCGTCTCTGTCCTCTAACCAGCCCTTTTCTTTATATTTTTGTTCTTACTGATTTGTGCTGTCCTCGTGCGTCATTGTACTCTTGCACAGTCAGACAGATTTGGTAGTCGAACTTCATCTTCGGCATTGCACGTTCCATTCCTCTCACAGGAGTTCTCTTGCTACTTGTACAACATCTCGCGCACCTCGGGCCTTCTAGCTACAAGTACCAGTTCATATCCTTCACGCCCCTCTTTTGCACCTTCTCGTGCTTCGGTCTTTGTTCAGCTTGCAATTAAACTGCAGACAATTGCTTCACGCATATCACCTGTCGTTGGATAACCTGACACCCACAAGCCGAGGAAGATATCATAATTGAGCAATCCACAGTTTCACACGTAGTCGGGGCAGATGGTTTCTATTAAGGGCCTTAGCGCTGCCCTTCTGGCTTGGGGTACGTACTGCCCACCCTGTTAATTACCTTCATTTTTCTGTGTAAAAGTGCCTGACCGGAATGGATAAACTATAGCAACGATTGCAAATGCATTCTGCATTGATGGCGGTGTGAACATTTGCTTAAATGCAAATGTACCTGTTACGGCTACCGAAGACCTTTACTTCCAGATTACCGCACCTGTCAGTGCAGGTTGGGCAGGCGTTGGAATTGGTAACCGCATGAGGAACGCGTTGATATTTGCCATATACCCTGCGACGGATGGGAATAATGTCACATTGTCTCCAAGAATTGGCCGGTTAGTTGCTCTGTTAAGGCGTGTAAAGCTTTAACATGATACTAATTTAGATTTAGGGGAAACTTTGAGCCCGAGCCCGAGAGTTCTATCGATATTGACATCTTGGGCGGCACCGGGATTAAGGATGGGACGATGACCGTTAACTTTGTCTGTCAGTTAACCGCGCAATAATCCTTTTACATTCACACTGATTCTTATTCATATCCGTATAGGCCACAATTGCCGCAGGTGGTCTGGCGGAAAGATTGACGTGACGTCCAGCACTCAACAATTCATTTGGGCTATAGGCGATGGTGATAACTACGCGTCGAACGAACGCAGTGCCTCAATCCGGCAACACAGGAGCCGAGGAGGCTTCTTTCTCGACCTCCCCGCTCTCACCAATGGCAACGGAGGGAATCCATTCTTGTCTAATAATGGGAGCACAAACGGTAATAACCAGACTGACAATAACTCCGGAAATAACAATAATAACAATGGAACTAACGATGGCAATAACAACGAAGATGGCGGAAGAAACGGTGGAAGCGGCGGAGGATCATTAGCATCTTCCCTGAGGAAGGAAGATAAGACATTGATTGTACATGGTATGGCTATTGCAGTTGCTTCTTGGCTCGCTGCTACATTTTTATAAAGCACAGGACTTGTGTATTGACATTGATGGACTGGGTTTCTTCTTTTACGATGCATGGGTGAATGGGTATACCCTCACGCATCATCTCTGTTTTGCCTTTCCTGTTGCTTATATCCACAAATCCTGTGTACAATTCTCCCTATAATGTTGTGCGGGACACGTATAACACTTCTCCTTCTTCCCCTTATTCCATAAGGTTACCCATATTCTTTCTCACTTTCTGTTATCACTTTCAATTAGTCAAAGAAGAACCGCCATAGTAATATCAATTATCAATATTTCTCTACAGGTGTCCTCATGGCTGTCTCCTTCCTCATCTTCTTTCCCCTCGGCGCCATCATCATTCGGTTCCTCGCACAGGTCTTTCCGCGCCCAGTTCCCTTGTACCTTCACGCAGGACTCCAAATCACCACCTTCCTCCTTACCATCATCGGAATGGCATTCGGCATCTATACGTCCGACCTCAACGGCACACACTGGGTCAGCCCCCATCAGTTTCTTGGTATAGTGCTTATGTCTCTCTTGTTCCTACAGATACCGCTCGGAATTATCCACCACGTGAATTTCAAGAGCACCGGGGGAAGGACATGGTGGAGTCATCTGCATATTTGGAATGGAAGGGTGGTGGTATTGGTCGGGATTGTGAATGGGGCCTCGGGCTGCGGCTGGCGGGGATCAAGAAGAGAGACTTGGGGGGTGTGATAGGAAAAGTGGATAAGGGGTGGGTCGTGGCGTATGCGGTTGTCGCGGGGGTGGTGGCATTGGTGTATTTTGCAGGGTGGATGGGGAAGGCGTTGATGAGAGGGGCGAAAGCGAGCGGGAGGGAGAAGGAAGGGAAGGGAGGCAATTTTGAGGATAGAGGAGGGGTATATCAGTGAAGAGAGAATGGTATCAAGGTAATTAAAAAGGTAGGTATCCATTCTGGCGCACATTTTTGGGGGCAACTTTACGATTTAGATTTTTATGCTTCTGACGTCTGTTTATGGAATGGTATGCGATTCAATCTTTTTCTTTTCCTTTAATATTGGTATTGGCATTGTTTGTCGACTGTCGTTGTATATTTTGTTGCCTTGCATGGGGGAACTCTGGGTAGGATACCGTGCCTTTATAAAGTTTTTTATCAAGTCCAAGAGCATTGCTTTTTAACATTTTTTCTTTTCTTCTGTTTTCTTTTTGACTCTTCATATGAGATTGAGGAAATATGAGGAGGGTATTTTGTTGATTCTTTCGTTACTATTGGGAGCACGTATTAATTTCATCATTCGTTGGGTGACATCTGGCAGCTTATAGTCATGAAATCAGAGAGCTTGAGAAAAGCCCATTATTGGTATTCATAATCTTTTTTTTCTTTCTCCTAGTTCTTATTAGCGGTGGTCATCAATTATCTACAGTAAAGTAAATGGAACATTTGTACATTTCATATCCCTGTACGTCTAGCCATTTGTGGCCGGCAATTGATGACCGGTCCAAAATGAAAAAAAGCTAAAGCTTGTACTCTGTAATTGTAGTCTCATTCACCCCTACCCCGCATATCAACACAACTACAGATTCGCAATGCCTCGTATAAGCCAAAAAGCGTCAATACAGAAGAAAATAGATGCTGAAATCGATGTTTTGATGACAACAATGGAGTATGATTTAGATTTGGAGTTTGACTCAGTGTACAGTTCAGAGGAAGAAGAGGAGGACTTAGAGGAGCTTCAGGAGCTAGTAGATAGGAGTGATCATATTGTAGCTAATTGATATCTCAACCATGGCAAAAAACTCTGCTAGAAGGCAAGACTTAAATATTCTATCAAAATTGATTAATTAATATCCAGATCCAGCATTTCTTGCTATTTTTCAGATGCAAAGAGCCTCCTTTTGGTGCCGTGCGGTGCGGAGTGGTGTGGGGTTGCGCTGAGTGGGGGCGGTTCGTAGCAAATCTAAAGTAAAGTACAGTAAATGTTTTTCCAAAAGTAACGGGACTATTTCGTGCTGTAGATTTTTCAGAAATGTACTGTGATAGTGTACCTTACTTTACATTTCAGGGCGGAACATAGCCAATGGGCATTGTTGCCAAGACGCGAAAAATGTACAAATGTTCCATTTACTTTACTGTAGATAATTGATGACCACCGCTATTATCTTATTATATATAATACCCTATAGTGCACTCTTCAGGGATTTATCTCCCTACGGCTTTGTCCGGCTCTGGAAGACAAAATCCACCAGGTTCCCTGTATTATAATCCGATTTTTACACACTTTATGGGACAGGGCTTAAATCCCCGACGGGATTATGACAGTTGATTCTTATGCTTTTTAGGTTATTTATTTTTATGTATATACCATGCTCTGGCCTATGCCTATACGGACTATGTTATATATTACTTAAATAATATTAATGTAAGGTATCATAAACATTTCTCTTCAGAAGTTCACGCTGCGAAGACCCTTGGGCCCGAAGCTGGTTGGCACGACCGTAGCCCGAAGCGTCGCCTGAGTTCAATGATGAGAGAACATACTATGCAGCCATTGATACCACATGTCGCACCCATACACCCACGTGAGGAAATATCAAAAAAAGCTTAATTTCGTTGATGAAAAAAAAAACTATGGAAGAAATCTCGAGATAGCAAGGATGACTATCACCAGCTTTGGTAAAAGAGGTCCAAGCACTCCATACAGCTGTGAATGTGAGATATCTTCTGTACAGTACGTATTAGAAAAGAGCTGTATATAATGCTCTATAAGGCAGCACCAAATAGTAACTAGCATCTGCATATATAGCTAGCTTGCAGTAACCAGATACATAGCTGTCTCTTGCTGTTAGATATCACCTATGGGAGCTATTGATTAGATTCCCTCAGAGGCCTGCAGAAATACCCTCAAATTAATACTACATAAGATATCCAAAATCAGTAGTTTTGTTGGAAGATCAAATCCCCTGACTTAATGTGGAAAATAGAAGCCTTCGAATACTTCATACTGAAAGAATAATAATTATCAGTGAAATAACAGGACAAATATCCCTTTTGGTAGACCAAGGATTTTCTCGAGGATTTAAAATCCCTGTTTGATCACTGAAAAATGGGGACAGGGCTCAGATATCCCCATTTTCCAGTATCACATTCCCCATTCTGTATGATAGTTAATTTGTTAGAAAAAGTAAAACTTGGTGTGAACTACAGTTTAGAGTTCTTTTGCAGTTACACTCTGGTAGAGGAGTAACTGAGTGTATATCATAAGCCTGAAGTACCATTGTAACCAGAGGCCGGAACACCAGAGGCCGGAGTGATCATTCAAATTAGAGGCTGGAGCATAATATACCATATGCTCAGTGCAGTTGTATGGTATGTTTGGCTCACTCCAACACATTTTCACTGTTGAGCATCCTCATTATCTATTGAATACTGCTGCTGGATACTGCACCGGCTGCTGGACTAGTATCCCAAGTTGCCAGAAGCTCTTAAACTTACCAAGGACGACATCAATGCCTACTGCATTTTGAGAATTTTAAAAGTCAGTCCTCTGCAGTTGCTTGTTTAATGCGCGTGCACCTACGTATCTCTGTGGAGCTGTATGGATATCGGCAGAGGGTAATGCATCTGTGCAAACAAGTAGCTATACATTGCTTTTATGTCAAATGCAGGTACTCTCCATGTCTTGGTAATCCATTCAGGAGCCATCACATGGATAAATAGTTCTAGCAATACTAAACATGGATATACCCCATCCCTCACGTGGCCAGAACCCACAGAGACGGGGGCGATTGAGTACGACAAGTTCTTGTGGAGATCTGGTGCAGGTTCAAACTTGCAAGATACTTCTTATCGTACCAACTTGTCTCTGCACAGCACTAAATCTGTGCTCGCCCAGAGTCGGTTGTCCATAGCAACGGGAGGAGCAAGAGCTGTAAACAAGAAGCTCCGGTGTAAATATGTACGAAAAGAGGCTTAATTATAAATACAAGGAAGTAATATATATCCCAGCATAATTGCGTTTCTTTGTTGCACTGCACATACGTACATGTGATCAACCTGTTCCTCGCCATTTCCCCAGAATTCCGAATCCAGATTCTCCGCTTGATCGTGCTTCCACAGGACCGCAACGTCCCATGAACGCGGGGCATCCCCCCCCTGCTGCTTTGCTCGTACTGTTGCTGATAACGGTGCCAGCGCGAAGATCGTGGGCCGGAGCTGCTGCACGAGTGCACATCGTGCTCTCGAGTATGTATGCAAGCGATCGACCGCGCAACTGGGCGATACTGTAAATGCGGCAAAGGCCTTCCCACGAGTAGCGTGGCGCGCGCTGCAGCTGAGGGCGAGGAGAAGCAGATCAACTGGGCCCCACGGCCAGCCAGCCAGCTTCAGCTTCATTCAGCCTACCTATTAGCCTTGTCCCCCGCAAGCAGCACCATCGCTCCTCCCCCCCCCCATCGTCATCAGCAATGCATCCAGCGCCGCACTGAAGCTTCTCAATCCGTTTCGTTTCTTTCGTTCATGTTGACACTTTTTTCCTTTCAATTTGGCCATTGGGCAGTCGATCGAGACGTGAAGGCCTCTACGCATCGCTCTGTGGGCGCCTCTTCTGGCTGCAGCCAGTCACCATTCGGCTAGAGCGAAGAAAGACAACGGCGTCGCCACATCTTCTTCACCTCTCCCTACGTAGGTCTAGAGTATACTGGCTCATTGTCCGTTTAAGGTATTCACCAATAAGAGTCCTTTCACCGTTACGCTCGTCTCTTATTCATCCCCAGCCAACGTTCTACGGCGCTTATTCAGTTCAATCATCTACAATTCATCGATTCTTTCAAATGCTCATCGCAAATAGATCGCCTGTTCAGTTCAAAATCTACTAGTGCACTCCCCTGCTAAGCATACCCCCGACTGCCATATATCGGGCCGTCAATTATAGAGCATGTACCAAACAGTACTGTCGCCAGCCCATCACCCACTACCAACGATGAACCTGGAGGGAGAACCCACAGCCTCTCGGTTCAAACGAAAATCATCTTGCAGTTTACAGAACGACTATGAGCTCTCCGCGGGCATGGAGCGAAGTTGTTCTCATGACACTAAGGTTGGAAGTCATTTCTCGTTCTTGTAAACTGAGAAGCTAATTAATCACACATTTGCAACAGAGACGAAGAATCCCAGAGAATGCTCACCTTGAACTTATACCCTCTATGGTTACTCCATCTTCATCTCCTATGAGGCCCGGGCAAGCATGGTGTCATCAAGATCAGTCCCAGCTTAATTCATACTTCCATCCACTACCCTCACAGTCGTTTTCGTTTCCGAACTTTCATCAAGCTAATGTGCAACATCCCCAATTACAACTAAATACTCCACCGTTTGACTCACCCAGTGGTTTTGAACAACTTGCTGTAGTCGATAGTGCCGAGGATATGATGTTGGACGACGATGACACTCCAAATACTGAAATTGCCTCAGATATGCATAGGGCGCAACATCACTGGTTTAAACTGCCTAGGGGCAGTCGCACCGCTCCGCCGAGCCCGATAACACCAACTGTCATAGCCATGGACGCTATCCAGCAAACGGATACCCTCGAAATGCTAGTCGCTCAGGAGCGGAGGCAAGAGGACGTGGAGGATCCGATGGCCAAGTTATGGTCCGGAGGCAGGAGCCATAGGAAGAATCTTGACAGGCAGGTGAAAGGATTTAAGATGGGTTTTCTTGAGGGATGTGAAAAGTGCAGGAACAAGGAAACGGGTCATTTTGGACACTTTGTGATGGCCAAACCTTGACTATACCATTATGATACCTCAAAGCATTGTGATTATTGCCTGTTTTTGTACCTATTTTTAACTAAATCATGTGTTTCGGGAGTATGGGGAGCATTTACTTGATGTATCTTATCCCTCCCCAACTTTCCCGAATTGCCATTGTGTTTATAATATCAGTGTTTTTCATTAATTTCATTTTTTCTTTTAGCACTCTTTCCTGGCATTTACATTTATACCACCATCTAACTCGATTATTGTTTACCATGGTTTCTTTGAATATACTGTTGGTGTCTTGTATATTTGGAATAGGAATTGAAGGAGGAGTTGAGACGACCAAGTGAGAGAGTGACATGGTACTTGTCGAGGATGAGGACGACAATGACTTTCAAGGCTCTGATTTATAAAAGTATATCTAAGAGGAGCTGAAGACGAGTGAGGGAAAAAAGTGGGTTCTCTGAGCTATTGTTGGTGAGACGTACTACATTGCATGTTTTTGTTTTTTTTTTGCTGCTGAGAAAATACATCAAGTTTACCTTCAATTTCCTTTGTTGTCTTTGGGGTGAGCGAGTGGGGTGAGTGCGGGAGTGAGTGTATAGAGCAACTCATTGGTAACCTCGCTTGAATGTACTGCTGGATTCATTATAGACAGCCTGGGAGAATTGTGGGGTACACTCCAGCTCCGGGAACTTTCGAATATATAGAGGAAGTAAAAGTGCCAAGTTATGTCATCTTATTCTCTGGAAACCTGACGATGTCCCTGAAAAAAACACAAACGGAGAACTTGGCTGGTACTTAGTTCTTGCAGAGAGAGAGCTACATAGACATTTCGGGAAACTATAGAACGAAGACTTACTCAATAAAAGCAAAAAATTATTTTTATTCTAAAGTATTGTGTGCTTAAGTTTACTAGTTTCTGAGCTGCAATGATTCTGTGCAGTTTCGCATGTCATGTACGGTAATCTACTTACCCTCATCAATTTTGGGTTCTTTTTTCCACGTTTTCCCCCAATATCAGTCAACTGGATTATTTACACATAAGTAGGTAAGTATGGCAGCAAATTGACCTGGAGTAAGTACTTTTCTCGATCCTCTCCTCTCCCCCTCATCTCGCACCACAGTCCTCCCCTCGTTGACACAAATACCTATTGAGAATTTTCCGGCAAAAAAGAAAAAAAAATTAGAGTGTCCTCATCCTCCCAACCTTGACTAAATCTCCCGAACTGGTCCTCGTGTCTCACCCGGGAACCCCCCCCCCCCCAGGGACACCTCCTAGATTTTCAATTTGTCAACAAGCAAGGCACATATGTTGGGCTAGGGTTAAGCATCATAGCATCCCCGTGTACCAAAGCGAACCAAGCAAGCACCACTGAATGCAGAATCTCACCACCAAAACTTGAAGGAATCTGGAGGGAAAGAAGAAAAAGAATACTGACAACATCCACCTAACGTATTGAGAATAAGAGCACAATGGAATAAAAAAGGTAGGATATGGAAAAACAGTAAAATAACTAGATGAAGCAAAGAGAAACAAGAATAAGTAAAAAAAGTTAATGTAAGTATCTCAATCAACTTTCCACAAAACACCCAGCACTCCAACTCCAAACTACCATCTATATAACCCCTCACCAGCCATATAAACACACCAACCCCAACTGATTCCATTCCTATGCTTTATGGTCAAGTACCAAAATATACTCCCAACATCGATCTACTCATATAAGCGCGCCAATAGCACATATCCACATAGCAGTACCATCGCGCATAACCATTTGTGTCTCCTCACCCAACTCTCACCACCTTTGACCACGGCCCCGGCTGTGCCTGCGGCAGTAGATGTTCCGGTAGCTTGTAACGTCGCTACCTGCCTTCTTCGTAGTTGAGTTCCGTCTTGTAATAGTGCTGGCTGCGGGCCCGAATTTTGGGTGCGCGCATTTGATGGCGTATTCGACGACGAATCCACAGCCGGTGGTTCTGGAGACAGTGCGATGCCCGTTTGGATATTGACCCTCCTTTCCTTCATCCACTTCCAATTCTCCTCGTCCACCTCCGGGAACTCTAATCGGAAACGCTCCCCCCCGTCGCCTGTGCGAACAACATTACTTGACGCCCTTCTTACCGGCGCATAAACTGAGTCCTTCCATCCTCCATCCTCCTTCAAATCTGCATACGTCCTATCTGTACATGTGCCTCCTCCAGTCGAATTCCACCACCTTGATCTCACCGCAAGCATCTTTCTTTCATTCTCGCCCATGCTAACAGACCCTGTCGTCATCTCTTCGCTCGTCATAAAGCTTAGGAGGCCGATGAGGATAGTGCTAACTTCCCAGGCAGGGTTGAAAGATTTGGGGTGGAAGTCGGATATGCTGAGACACAGGCGAGTGTTGGTTTGGAAGCGGCCGGAGGGGGTCATCATTCGGATGGCAGGGGGCTTGAAGGGGTAGTCGGAAGGGAAGACAAGCGTTCCCCAATATTGGCCGTCGTGGTAGGGCGTGTTGGGCGGGCCTGTGAGGAGGTAGTGCCATCTTGGGCAGTGTTGTTAGCTGAAGAGTTATATAACAGGGAAATCAGACGGAGAAGTGCTTACTCCAGAATGTTGTGCTCACTTGGATGGGCTTGGATGAATGGCGGCGGGTTCTCTTGAATCGACTTGTATTCCCTTATAAGCCGCTTGTTCGCAGCTTTGGTCGCCATGCTGATGGATTGACGTCCGAGGTACTAGCTCTTGGTGCCTGGCGAAGTCAAGAAAGGGATAGAGCCTTGGTGATGTATTTCTGAATTAGTGACAATGTGTTTTAGTGTTAACTTAATTAAGTTTTAACTTTGATGTGAGTTACTTTATGAATCCAGGTGATCCAGGTGGGAAGAATGTGCTGAGACCTTAGCTCAAGTCCCTTTGGTACCGGCTGCTCTAGGTTATAGGAGTACCAATCCTATGGTAGGCCTGTCGGGTACTGGGCAAAAGAGAGAGGAGATGGCCGCTGGGGAAGGAGTGAATGAGTTGGGGGAAATAAAATAGCTGGGCCTGAAAAGTGCAGCGACACCGATCAAGTTGTGTAACTCTTGGGGGGGGGGGGGGGTGGAATGATATAAACGTAAGTACTAAAGCAAGGCACAGTGGCGGGAAATGAGGGAGAGGAGTCAAGGGTGAGTAAGCCGTGTGCTGAGCGGGAATGGGGAGGCTAGGCTGGGCTGGGTTGGGCTGGGCGGGCTGGGCTGGCTGGGGCTTGAGGGTGGGGGGCAGAGGGGAGTGGAGGGGAGTGGAGGGGAGTTGAGGGGATCTGCTGCTGCATGCTGCTGCGTGCTCTCGCGCCGATTGGGCGATCTGCAACGGGTGGGTCGATTGGCGCCCGCGCGGAGGGAGGGCGGTGAGAGCCGCAGAGTATGCGGCTAGAAATGGCCCGGGGGAAGGTCCGTCATTTCTAAAATATTTGTTAGTATATATACTTGAATATAAAGTGTGAGTGATACATACTTTTTTTTTTTTTTTTAATATCATGACTCGCGTGCCACCCTGTGGGCTATGGCGAGGATTTTGGTACGTGATACATACTTGACCAAAGTCGTAGACCGCTGCTGTTTAAAATTCTAGATGTATGGAAGATTCTACTCATTTGAATACTCAACCAATCTGGTAAACGCTGGCCTGGACCGTGAAATTCTGGGCCTGTTGGATTCATTGACATCACTTGGTTATTTCTTTTCCTTCTTCGCCTTTGTTATTCCTTTTACTTCCTCATGTACTTAATCTCACCATACCCCACAGGGCGGCATGTTAGTAATGATATTTTTTTTTTTTTTTTTTAAAAAAAAAAAAAAGAAAAATTCCCTTACTGTGGCAGAAGTGGAGTATGGTTGTTCTCGTTTGTGTTTTACCTCTTGAGTGAGTGAAGACGGTATGATACCACAGCGCAGGCCTGAGAAGTACCGCGGCCCGGTGCAGATCACGGCGGCCTTGCATTGCACGGCCGTCTCTACAGTGCTAGCAAGGCCGTTTTCATGCACCCAAAAATACCCCCCCCATTTACGGTTATCGCAGCACTGTCGAACCTCTGGCAGTCAGCCCCAGCCCCATTAGGCCCACCAAAGAATATCCAATTACAATTCTCTCGCTGTCCCTTTCACTCCCCCCCCCCCGCAGCATGACGCAGGGACTCCTGAGATTGCTCTCATGCAGCATGGCCAATTGCAACTTCTTGTCACATGCGTGTCACTTAATCAAGAAGGGAAAAAAAAAAAAAAGTTATATATTAATCCTAAAGACACATTTCTCGTTTCCCAAGCATAAAACCGGCAGTGGATGTTGACGCTCTTCTCCACGATTGCCGAACCACATTCTATTGTACAGGAACGCTTCATGCATGAAGAGGCTACAGGAACCAATATTAATACGCAACTCAACGCCGGTCCGAAAAAGACAATAATACCAGACCACAGGAAGAAACACAGGCTATTATGCACTCTTTCATAGCGTGACCACCAATAGTCTCCCGCGGTCATGAAGTCACTGCGTGGGAACATACTATTATCCTTGCTGAGATTCAGGCACCTGGGAACGTTTCTGACGAAATACTGAGCTAGTTGAGGATGTATATAGAAGGTAGTTTATGGAATTAGAAATTAATAAGTTGAGCTTCAAACATCAGAGTGCTAAATTGCAATAGCTTTCCCTTACACCGAGTTGCATCACTGAGCCAAAACAATAAGAACTTTTGCTGTTTCTAATCTCGCAAAATACATCCTTTCACTACTCCTTACTGACTCCTAATCCTGGTCCACGACTAACGAGCTTCCAGATAACTAGCATACTCGTATGATTTAATCACGATTCATTAAACACTGCGATAATGCATACACTAGCAGGTATCGATACCAGAAATATCCAAAAATTGTCATGTCCAGCGTATTCGAATATGAAACTTTCCCCTTTCTCCGAGTGACCCCCCCCCCTTTTTTTTTTTTTTTTTTTGGGACGAATACTTACACCGAATGTTTACACCGATTACTTGCCATATTCACATGTAAAAAGTTTGGATTAAGTATCCAGGCAAGTATCTGCATAATGCGCTGTGATAGCCTCAGGCAGGGACTGTTGGTAGAGCTGCAAGATTGGGCAAGAAAAATGGTTTACATACGCTATTTCCTACTCATCAAATCCGATGGGCGGTTCATTCGGATATGCTTGACAATCATGTCGGACATATCCTACGAATATTCGCAAGTACATGTTCCGGAATATTGCAGGCCTCCCCCTCAAATACTTGTTTATTTATATCGTGATCTGTCGGTGTAGGTTTTTGTGACCAATAAGTATTCGCGATTTTTTTCATGTCCCACAGTATGTCCCCTACTCTCTCTTGCCTCAAGACCTCTATCAAGCAGTCTCTCAAGACTGTAGCCTCTCAAGTCCTACAATCGCATTACCCCCACCTCATCAACCCGGTTACCCTGAATTCAATTCCCCTCCCGCGAGCACCCACCCCACAACCGTTACCACCTAACTAACCCAACCAGACTACCCACTCGAACACCAGCCACGATTGCTAAATAAAATTCCAATGTTTTATTTTTTTCGTACGCCATTGATGAACCGAGATGCCTAAGAAAAACTCTCTCTCTGTACGAACACATACGTAAGGTGCTTGATCCTCACAACGTCCTGAGCCTATAAAGTCCTTTCCTCGTCCTGTACCAGGGGTAGCTGCCGCTATCGTATGTGCCCCCAGGCAAGTACTTGTAGTATGCACCCCTTCGCTACATCGTCTCTCCCAAATCCTTGCGGCCAATATCTCCTGTTCTGCCATGCCTTCGTGGGCTTTCAACTCGAAACACTAAACGGAAAATAGATAAAACAAAAATAAAAAAATATCCAAGTCTTTATTTCGCAAGGAAGAAAGTGGGGATGAATGATAATGACGACAGGAAACTTCATGCAAAGAGACTACAATTCCAAAAGCAGGTTCCAAAGCAGAGATACACAGAACCCTTCCAATGCTTTGCGACTCCATACTTACCAACTCAGCACAAAACCTTTTTTTCATTCATCCCAGATCACTGACCCCATTTTACACTTCCTTCTTATACTCCCTATCCGTCTCCCTCCTTCTCTCCTCCACCGCCCTTTCCCCACCCTTCAATGCCTTCAATCCCCTCCTGACCCACCCTTCACTCACCCCCCGTTCCCCTCCAGCCTCCCACAACGCACTCATAAGCCCCAGCGCCGCGACAAACAACACCACGTCCCCGTTCCTTACCGGCTTCCACCACCCATGCTTGACGCCCGTTTTCCACAACGACACGAGCGCGAGGCGCGAGGCGTAGGTGAAAGCAGCCCGGCCGGCTGTCTGCGGTCGAGTTTTGGTACCTTCGCTTCCGGAGCTCGACGATGAAGGGGGCGAGGAAAAGGAAGGGGTGGAGGACGGTGAAGAATGTGGCGACGGCCATGTTGCATTCCCATACGCCTGCACAAACGCCCATAGACCTGCTACCGCGCCTGCCAGATACACTCTTCCCCCGCCCGTAGTCCCCACATTACCTGGTAACATCCTCTGCATCGCGCACAGCACCCCCCACGAACCTCCCGCCGCACCCGTCACGAACGCCGCGCTTGCCGCAGCTCCCTTCAGTAGCCTCTTAGACGTGCAGACGGGGTTCTTGAGAAAGAGTTTGTAGCGGGGTAAGGATGCGACGAGGTATAGACAGAAGAAGAACTTGTACAGGCGAGGGAATTGGTGCAGAATGTGGTGGATGTAGGTTGTGAGGCAGGAGGGTTCACTGGGATGGGTGATGGCACAGTGCAAACGGGTGGTGAGAGGGTGGACTGTGTTGGTAATGGGGTGGAGAGGAGCAAGGGACGTGGGAAGGGGGGGAGTGGGGGAGAGGAGGGGCGAGGTGAATTTCCTATGTGAACGTTAGTGGTATTTGTCGTACAATCATTTTGCGTCAAGTAGGAGAAAGATAGGGGAGCGGGTGACGTACGGATACCCCAAATTAGCCACATTCGCTACTCCATCTAGCACCTCGTACGTACCAGGCCACCGCAACCGGGCCGGATATGTATCCGGCCGCTGCGGAATGTATTGAGTGGAGTAGTTGAGTATGAACTTACCGGGCCCTTCAGGGAAACAGTCTCTGTCGAAGATGAGGGCATGGAAGAGCTGGGCTTGGGCAAGAGGGAAGAGAAGCCAGGAACCAAACCACTGATTGAGGTAGGCGAAGATGGGAGTTAGCAAATCATTCCAATTATGTATATTGGATATGTGGGGCTTAATGGCTTACCCAGGGCCTATCACCAATAACCCCTCTATCCTCCGCAAGGTTCCATGCATACTCTAGCGCCTTGCACACCATCCACACTGCTATTCCCGAGCGCATCTCGCCCTCCGGATGGATTGCGAGCGCCAACCCCGCAAGGCTTGCGCCGAGGGCAGGCGAGAGACGGGACGTAAGCAGTCTTGTAGCTTTTGGATGGCGCTTTCTGAACGTTTTTGCGCTCGGCAGAAGTAAGTTCGATCTCAACGTTGTGAGGAATCGGGAAAGCAGCCTGTGCAGGAACAGGATGAGTGAAACCGAGAGCGCAGCCCTTGTGGACGGAGAATGGAATCTCGGGTACACAGGCCTGCGGACGACAATGCCCTTCCGGCGCTGCAACAGCCGGCCGATAGCTGCCCATGCCTCTAGTCCGGCCTTTGCCAGGATAAACGTGCGAATCGCGGCCCGGGTCGCACTGGGGATAAAATCAAAGTCGTATTCGTCCTGCGGCCCACCAGGTCCCATTGCACCACCACCACCACTACTGCGATCACCGCTAGCACCAACTCCTACGTCCTCTGATAAACTGCTTTTCCGTGCGGCGTGCTTGATCACTGCATCGAATTCCCGCCGGGAAGGGACGGCATTGGAAATGCGGCTCGGGGCGCGGAATTTTAGTATCTTGCGCAGGGCGGCGTATTCTTTGGGGGAGAGGATGTAGCGGAGGGAGAGGATGAAGCATTGGCGGGCACGAGAAGACGGAAGGTGGGGTGGTGAGGGGAGCGGGCCGGCGGTGGGGGCGGTGGGGGCGGGGGCGGAGGCAGGCACAGAACTGCCGCTGAGGATGGGGCCGCCGGCCGCAGGCGGAGGAGGCGGGTATGGGTGCGGGGAGGCCATGGTGCTGGCTGGGCTGAGCTCTCGAGCCGATCAAGCAGTTAATCTTCAGTGGTCAACGAGATAAGCCGCTACCTGGGTGCGCACGAGGACGCAACTCGCGCTGCGGGCGTGTTTGCGCGGTGTGCACTCTGTCACTCTGCGGGCGCGCAGGCTGGAGCAGTCGGGCCTTCGATTTTGTTCCCTTGCGATGATGCTCCCGCGGCAGGGCAGGATATGATATGATACATGCAATGTGCGGGGGCGCTGGCAAAGGGGCGGTTGAGCAGCGTCGCATGCCGCCCCGGAGCAGCCGCTGCATCTTTCCTCGGCACAAGTGTTCGTTCTACGTGAGGCCAGGCGAATGGCACGTGGCCGGCACCCCACCAAGTGAGGATGCACACATGGACGTCTCCACAGCACGCCGCGGGCCGGGGAGCATCCCGGGCTGAGAGCAAGGTAAGCAGTAAACTCGAGCTGCGGTCTACAGGTTCGTTTGATTCTCAACTCATTCTTACGTCAAGCAACACTCTCGTGCAGCACTGAAGGGATTGGTTTGGCATGTAAGACCCCACCCGCCCGCCCCAGGTGCATGTCTTCACTCGTAGAGAACAGAGTATGGGCGACAAGGCACGGGCAGTTACTTCCCACGCGGGGAGGATTTCAGAGTCTCATTCACTCGTGAGAGTGATCGCTATAAGCACATCTTCGGCACAACTGCGGCAATGGGAACACCTTCCTGGGCAGGAGATGCAATGCTTGAGTTGCAATTTGACATCCGTGCTATGGGGCGGAGACCAGGTTTGCCTCTTGAGCGCAAGGTTGAAATGAGAAGAGGTAGTGTGAGCATTGGAAAAACGCATGCTCATGAGAGGGTGAGGGCAGAGGCGGGGGCCGAAGATTTCAAAGAACGGTCCAGTTTGTATGAATTCGATCGCATACCCTAAGTAGGCAGGAATAGTTTAGTCCACCCCCCCTCCCTTTTGATGCAATGAGACCTATATAAAGCTTTTGCACTGTCGTTTCAAGCACGAGAGGCCCAATCGCACTGTCATTCTGAGCTCATACCCTTCCACTGGTGCTTTTATACTACCTAGGTCCACCACCATGCCCACCATCCAACTTTGATCCCTTTTGTAGTCTGGTTGCACTACTCCCAACCCTTTGATCCCAAAGCGGTCATCCTCAACGAGGTGATGAAAGCTGTTTGATAATGTTGATGATCATGATGATATTCGTATCGGATTAGCAGGCCTGCATCTTTGATCCTGCAACTTTTTAAAGCCCCCAGCGAACCTAAACCAGCCCTGAAGATGTAATTCAAGAAATGACACAATAGAGGAAGACGAAAAGTAAATAAATAAGGAAACAAAAAAGACCCAGTTTATGAGTAAAAACCTGAAATACAGAAACACCAAATACCCATACAACACCGCCCAACACCTACAACCTGCGACCCCTACGACCTCCCTTTCTCCTGGTGCTATCACTTGGAGACGGTGTGACATCCTCAATGCGACCAATTCTCATTCCGGAACGAGCCAGAGCTCGGAGGGCAGACTGAGCACCAGGGCCAGGGGTCTTTGTTCCATTGCCTGAAGAAGAAATTAGCAAAAGGATATGAGGGGATGCTGCGACTTGAGTCGCGATTTGAGTCGAGTACGAACCTCCGGTAGCACGGATCTTGATGTGGAGAGCAGTGATACCAACATCCTTGCATCGCTGTGCAACATCTTGGGCAGCCAACATGGCAGCGTACGGAGAAGACTCATCACGATCAGCCTTGACCTTCATACCACCAGTAACACGCACAACGGTTTCCCGTCCGCTGTACTCCACATGAAAGATACGATCAGCCTTTGCTCATAATATGTACCACAAATCCACCTGATAGCATTTTCTCCACCACCATTGCCCAATCCCTCCTCTTCACAGCCTATAGCTTGATTTCAACCGAGATGTCCTGGCATCCGTGGTGAAGAATAATTCGGGGTAACAGCTGGTACAAACCTAAGATCGGTAACATGTACGAAGGTGTCATTGAATGAGGCAAATATCCGGGCCACCCCAAAGACGAGTTCACCTATCCGCAGACATCAATTCCTCAATTAGCAACTTGATCCTACAATCACTACCCTTGTCCAGCTCAAAAGCTGCCCACTGGCGTTTTCCATGTGGAACCGTGCCTATTCAGTCGTACCTTCACGGATTTGGGGTCCGAGAGAGATATTCTCTTCCTTGCGCTCAACCTTCTTTCCCTTCGGAGGCATATTGATTTGGTATGTGGTGCTGGTGATATTCGGCGGGTCAACTGGATCGTGGAGGGCTTTGTCGTTATTGGGCGTGAAAATGGTCGCACGTTCAAGACAATTGTCTAGTATTGTCAGGGTGCAGTTTGACAATGTTTGGTGGGGAAAAAGAAGCAGTCACATTAATACAATTCAAAGCTTTTACTTTTTGTGCGCTGATTAGTCACAACCTACCTTATTCATTGTTAGCTAGGTAACACGTGACGTGTTACTCACAAGAGCTACACAAATGGGCCGACTATCTGGAATTACGACGGGATTTAGTTGTGCCAATCAGATGAAAGAAAGGTGATATGATTGTCTGCTGAGGTTAGGCTCGTAACCAGGCGCTGACTATGCTGAGGTTACAAATGACATGAACTACTATCTAGATACATGCTACACGGGACAATTACTCTACAAAAACCAAGGAAGAGGCTCTGGGACGAGAGGGGAAAAAAAAAAAAAAAAAAAAAAAAAATTGACTGATTAAGAAATAGCGGCGCTGAAATTAGGAAAAACGCAGATTCAATGTGGTTTGGAATGGCTATAGTGAATTTCAGTACATGAACCAAAGTGAAATCAAAAATCTCCTCCGCAAAATGTCCTGAATCCAAATTCCTGTCGGATCAGGTAATACTTGATCCAAATACACAATTGAGCAAACAAATTTCTATCAAAGAGCAAAAGGTCTAGAAGTCCTAGTTTACTGGGAGAAACTTATCCTCGTCTCAAATGGTTACTATGACCCCAATTTTCTCCCCGAGTCCTTTTATGGAATCTTGTATATCTATCACCCCTTTGAATTCCGTAGACATATCCATTGGAGAGCATTTTTCCTTTCTTCTTCTGTAGCGGTATAGGACTGCCGTTCAATATCATGGTTTCTATTTCACTATCATTAAGAGAGGTAGTTTCCTCTTCATCTGCATTAGCGCTCAGGGTTGAATCACTTGACAGCTTGCGCTTTTTGCCCTGAGGAGGTGGTGGTGTCTGTGGAATTGTAACTTCGTGCTCTATAGTGGTTGCCTTATGTGAACTTGCGGGGCCTGTAACTGGACTAGTGTACTTGGGAGTTCCTAAGAATCCCGCTGCAGAGACTTTTTTGCTCACGGGGGTTGCCGCAACAGAATTGCTACCTTTGCCTGCCGGAGCGGTTTGCGCCTCCTTTCCACCACGCCTAGGGGTTTTTGGCGTCCTTGAAGTCGAGGGTTGTGGTCCTGGAAGGTTCCTAGATTGACTGAGCGGTGTTGTAGGGACCGTGGTCGAAAGCCGTCTTACAGGGGTGGTTGCTCGAGGGGTGATCTGGGTAAAAGCGGTACGTGGGGTATGGGGTTCTGACAGCCCTTCTTGTGAAAGAACTTGACTTGCCAGCATCCCAAGAGTAGCAAGAGCATCCTCTTCCTTTCGGCGTGGGGTATCAATGGGCCTGGAATGTGGTGTTCGAGTATGCTTTTCAGGGTTGAGAGAAGAGGAGAGCACATTGGTGGCAGATGAACGCAGCGGTGTGGGTTGATAGTGCCGCGGTTGCTCATGATAGTGTGAAGGATAGTCTCGTACTGATGGACTGCTTTCCTCTTGACCATGAACGTTTGTCCTCCGGTCATAATTTTCCTCATAGCGGTATTCATCCACAGCAGGTCCATATCCAATGTCTGCTTCCATGTCTCTAATCCTATGCTGTCTATTCTCTCTTATTCGCTTCTTCAACCGGTCATTTTCCTGCCTAAGCTCATTGAGTTCCTCCCTGGTATCTCTTAAAAGCGTTTTTGGCTCTTCGCAGCCGTTTCTTGTACATTTCAACCATTTCTTCTAGTTCAAATCGCTGCTGATCAGCCATGCTAGAACCATCTTTTCTTAGAACCTCTACCTCCCGTTTTGTAATCTCGCTCTCCACAAGGTGCCTTTGCATCGCCTCATTTGTCTCTATTGTGAGAAGACGATGCTGGAAAGTGTAATGTGCGGCTTTCGTACGGGCTTCTGAAAGGGAGCTCGACAGTCTCGTGAGCAGAGCGTTTGATTGCAGGAGCTTTTCGCGGAGAGTAGGGGAGTCGAATGCTGCGATTTCCGAGGGATATAAGGTTTGCCATACTTCCTCCTGCTTCAAAAATAGTTGGCTGCTGCTAGCATGAGGCGTAGCGGCAGTGTCGAGGTTTGTGTTGGCGGGTGTACTAGCCGTGACACTAGTCGCGCTTGTAGCGGTGGTCTCACGAAGAAACCGGGATGAAGGCGGGTGTGGGGGGGAGCCTCGCGCAGCGGTTGCGGGGCAGTTGCGGCGTGGGGTGAGCGGAGACAGAGAAACGACGTGTTGCTGGTGGTAGGGCTGCTGGTCCCATGGGTAAGTACTCCCTCCCGATCGAAGCGGAGTCCTGTGCTCCATCTCTGGGGGCGACGAGGGAGGCGAGGGCGTACGCGGGGTGGCCATTGGGGGGAGGCGCTGGGGTATCAGACGGTACGCGTCTCGAGAAAGGACCAGATAGCGGTCGCTCCGGGGGGGGGGTGGGGGGGGGGGGGGGGGCAGATGGACGGAGGGCTACTTTCAGCAGGTATGTGAGTGCTTGCGTCAGAAGCCTATGTATTCGAGTACGTCGTATGCACCGACAGGGTGCTTAGTCTAGGCTGCACGGAGGGAGCGCTTTGCTGGGTGCAAGGGCGAGGGCAAAAATGGATGGGGGTTGGAGTATCGGAATTTGTCAACGGCGTGGAGGCGTTCAGCGGTCGGGCCGGGGCGCATGCGATGAGGCGGGCCGTCAATGTGTCCCAGTGTGTGGGTCAAGCGCGTGCGGGGGGGGGCGGGGGGGAGGCGGAGCAGTCCCGGCAACAGGCAGCGTGGCGTCGCTGCTATTATGTGCGACGCGCGGGAGGCTCGGCGGGGGCGAGCGGAGGGGAGGGGGGAACGGCGGGGGCACGCGGGGCCGAGGGTGAGAGATTTGTTTCCCCGCTCACGTTTCCGCTGGTGCCCCATCGGCCGCGAACTTAGCTTGAAGGGGCCAAGCACGCTCGGCGACGCGCGCAACACGCGTCCGGCGGAGGCATCTTAATTGCGTCTTGGCCGTGCTGCGTTCTGTGCTGCGCCAGCGGTACCTCCTGTCACGCCGGCACGTGCGCGTCTGTCTGTCGTCATGGCGAGTTGGAGTTGGGTGGAGGGGGGCTTGCTTGGCGCGGCCACTTGTGTGGGCTGCCGCTGGCCAGCCTCGCCCTCTGCGCTGCGATGTCCTAACAAAAGCCCAGGGCGGCCGCAGGAGCCCGCTTACCCTGAAATCTCCGCCAGCTGCGGGCATGTTATGCTATGCTATGATAACATGTGGTGAACGGGCCCTTGGTGCAGCCCACTCCAGTTTACCCCTGACTGACCCAGCTCCACCCCGGACCCCTGCACTCCCCATGATGATGGCGCTGCTGCGTACCCATTCGGCATCGAGCCGAGAAAAATGCCCCAAATGAGTCCATGTAGACCCCCTAAGGGGCCCGCAATCCCGCTCCAAGCTGAGCCTGCCTTCCCCTCCCATCCCTTGTTTGAATAGGGCGGACTTCTCTCTCCCCTCATTCTTCTTTGGAAGCGTCCAGTAAGCACATTGGCAAATACCCTACTCACACAGTCTCGAGCCACTCCCCCCACCACCACCACCACCACCACCACCACCACCACCAAACGCAATCCCGCCGTCAGATATCCTTCCGTCCTACCTTCGAGCCAGCCAAAAGTGGGTTATTAGTATACCCGCGATGTCGGAGACCTCGGATGCGCCCCCAAGCTCGCCTACAAAGCGTGTCTCGTCCAAGTTACCCATTCCTCGAAAACAGGTACTATCGGTTGGCAGTGCTCCCACTTTGAAACAGCCTGCGTCGACCGATGCGGCCCCCAAGCCCACTGTGCGTCCGCCCGTAGGCAAACCGAGCACACCTACCATCGCAAAGAGGACTTCCAGTTCTGGAGTATCTAACGGCGTCAATACAAGTTCTACTGGGTCACGCACGGCAACAATCCGGAGGGCTTCGTCGAAGCCTGGAGCACTACCATCTACCCCCGAAGGCAAGCTCCCCCATGCTTCGTATATCGTGATAGTTCTCTAATCAAAAAACGTTTGAAGATTTATCCACTACGCGCCAAACTGGCAGTGCAGGGAGCGAGAGTTCAACTAGTAATGGGCCCAGCAAGGACCCGCTGAAGACAGTGAAAGATCAGCGAAGAGCTTCATCAGTCTACCTTTCATCTGCGACCATCCAAAAGAAAAACTCCAATTCTCAGCTTTCAAACCCAGCAGTTAATAGAAGGGCGTCCGCTTCTCATCTACCAACACTCAGCAGTCTTAACAAGCAAGCCTCAACTCCTGCGTTGGCAAAGAAAACCTCTGCTTCTCAATTATCCACGGCATCAGCCCCATTGCCCCGGAAGGCTTCAACGACGAGTCTACAACCCACTACGACTGTTGCTAAGAAGACCTCCGCACCACAGTTGAACAAGCGTGCATCGACTTCTACGCTCAGTCCTCCGACCAGCAGTTCCAATGCTTCGCCATCTTCTGCAAGACGGTTACCTAGTTCTGGTGGGCTAAAATCGCCCACTACCCCAACAACCCCAGCACCTGCGCGGACACCTGCAAAACCAGCGACCCGCCAAGTATCGGGATCTAAGCCAAGCGCAAAGCCTACAGCAAAGCCTACAGTAAAGCCACCAGTGAATCCTCCCGCCGCATCTACTGAGGAAGAATCACCAAAGAAGCCAAAGGGAAATCAATCACAGTCTTTGAGAGATGCAATTGCTAAAGCACGAGCTGCAAAAGCAGCCCAACTCAAGAAGGGAAGTGTCGATACAACCGGGAGCGGTGAACTTGAAGAGCTTAATTTTGATTCAATGGATCCTTTCAATATTGGACTCGGAGGATCAAATGAGAAGGTTCTACAGCGCAAGCTTCAATCAGCCAGAGCCGAAGGAAAGCTCAATATTGCAAACATGGAGCTGAAAGATATACCAAAACAAGTTTACCAAATGTATGAAATGAAAGAAAGTAATGGCAAAGATGATGAACCAAAGTGGTATGAATCCGTTGACCTTGTTCGTCTCATTGCGGCAGACAATGATATTGAGGAGGTCGGCGAAGAGCTGGCCAAGATGTTTGGTGGTCTTGTTACGATCGACGTAAGGCTCCTTATTCTGAACCCTGTGTTCACTCTTGCTGACAGCCCATTTACCAGATGCACAATAACATGTTACATACGCTACCGAGTAATCTGACGACTTTGATGTTAACATCTTTGAACTTGGTAAGTTAGTACTGCTGGACGACAGTGGCTCTCGTGGCTGATTTTCTTATTTTTAGACTAATAACAAACTTGGAAATGATGCATTGGAATTACTTTGTGGGATTACTACTTTGGTAGATTTGAAAATTGCCAAAAACTCAATTGAAGGTGATCTCACACCATTGATTGAGAATTTAGCTAAACTTGAGGTGCTTGAATTGCAAGAAAACAAGATTGCGGCACTTCCTGACTCTATTGAATACTTGGGCCACCTACGCGTTCTGAATTTAGGCAACAACAATCTCACCAGCATTCCTTTCAGCAAGTTGAAGGAATGTTCTCTAGCCGAACTGAATGTGTCTCACAACAATTTGAGAGGTACACTAATTGAAGGTGTCGATGAGCTTAGAACCCTTGAGCTTTTCGACTTCAGAAACAATAGGATATCTAGTCTTAATGATGGCGCACTTGCATTGCCTTCTCTGAAGACCTTCTTGGCTTCCGCGAATGAGCTCTCATCTATTCCGGACATGGATTCTTGGTCTGAGTTGCTGACTTTCATTGTTGATTACAACCGGTTGGAAACAATTCCACATGGATTAACGAGCCTGCCAAAACTTAGAGTTATGGATCTCACAGGGAATAACTTTGCTTCTTTGGACCCCACTATTGGGACCATGGAGGTATTGGAAGTCTTGAAACTCGAAGGGAATCCACTGCGTGAAAGAAGTTTGCTAGGCATGCCCCTTGCGGATCTCAAAAGGACGCTGAAGGGGAGACTTGCTCCACCATCGCTCGTAACTGGTGGAGGCGTGGTTGAGGAAGAGTCAGGGGAGAAAGAGGAAGTTCTTGAGCTTCGCCCGGGAGGAGTGCTTGACCTCTCGAAACGGGACATGGATTCCATTTCTCGAGATCTTTTGGAAACAGTGACTCCTGCCCCGCTGAGCATAGAAGCTCATCATAACCTCCTGACGACTATTCCACAAGCCATCGAAATGTTTACTGCTAGTTTGACAATAGTCAATTTATCACACAACAAACTTAGCGGTGACAATTATCTACCGAAGCGAATCAGCTTGAGATGGCTTACTACTCTTTCCGTTGCTAATAATTCTATCACTTCAATCAAGCCACTTCTGGATAACCTGGATGCCCCAAAGCTTGAACAGCTCGATGTTGCTGCAAATAGAGTAAAGGATATTGCAGGGCTTCGCCCAACGTTCCCTTGTCTGACAAGGTTATATGCACGAGAGAATGTGATTGAAGAGATCCCTGTGGAGACTGTTGATGGTATGAGGGTTTTGGATCTAGCAGGAAATTCGATTGCATCGCTGCCCCCGAAACTGGGACTTGTCACAACTCTAAGAGAGTTAAGAGTAGAAGGAAATTGTTTTAGAGTACCAAGATGGCAGGTATTGGAGAAAGGCACAGAATCTGTTTTATTGGTATGTCAAGACTATTATTGAATTGCGATAGCCGATCTTGACAGGGACTAACAATGAATTAGTGGTTGAGGGATCGGCTGCCTCCTGACGACACTAATACCGAGGATGGGTTTGTAAGTGCGATGGAAGAATGAAGGGGCGAGCCATGGGCTTTGAAGGGGGCAGGTGAGATAGATTCCGGTGGTGAGCTCCAGTCACAAGCGCACCCACTCCGCGCCTCTGACGCTGTCCATGGCTGGTTTCTATCTTTATCAAGCAAGCTGGGGCAAATTAGGTGGTGGTGAAACATATCAATAGCAGGAAGATGAAGTCTAGTGAGATTTGTTTTTTTATTCACATGACGTGCGACTTGCCGCAATGCGATATCGCTTGATATATTCTTTGTATTTTATTTTTATTTTTATGTTTATTTTTATTTTTATTTTCATTTTTATTTTTTTATTTTTATTTTTATTTTATTTCATCTTATCTTTATTTTTATTTTTATTTTTATTTTATTTTATTTTTGCATGTCCCCCGTTTGTACATTAGCTCTGATCAAACAGGCCATATATCCTGATATGGTAACTATTATACTAGTACTAGCTTGCGCCTGAGGGCCAAAATTAACGTAGGCCTCGCTGGACAGAGGTGCAAAAACAGCGTGCAATACTTACGTATACCTCATGAGGTACAGGTTACTATTTATACTGATAGAGTCCGCTTCAAGGGTGTGGGCTAATGCTGTTGCATTATTACAATGCTCACAGGTTCCTGGTGGCAAGGGATTTAGCATGAGACTAGGCAAACGGCGCCAGGGCAGCTGCATGGCGCTGGTGTTGCATAATGTTGGGGTACAGCTTGTAGGGTACCCAATAGGACATGGCCCCAACCAATATGGCTGCAGTTACGTAGAGCTCATATGAAGACGGCAAGCTTGGTTTGGGTACTGATCGCCTCTAGTTCGCTGGGCTTGGGTCATTTGTTGCCCAACAGGCTCCTCACGAGATGGTCAAGCCTGGGTAAAGGCCTGGGCTATAAGAGACCACAGTGCGAGCGGCACCCAGGTGGAGCAGGAGGACTCTCCGGGCCGCCTCGTGTCCCTTTCCGCAGGCCCCAATGCTAGCTAGGCTACCTTAAGTATATCGCAAGCTGTTAGCACTGTCCATGCATGGCGGTGGTACCAAAACGGAACAAATACCTCGTCTCCTACAAGAGCAAGTACTGTTACAATTGGCTGGCCTTGAAGCTGGCATTACCTTTTGCTCCAACTTTCAACTTTCTTGAACCATCTTCAAGGTGCAGCTGCAGATAGGTGAACTGTGCCATCCTGCCATGCAACCACATGTGTCTCCTTCTGTATCCTTCGACTGTTCGATGCGTTTGCAAGTAGTATAGGCCTCCTTTGTCTTCATCTGCTGCTCGCCTGCTCTCCACTTGAGCCTATTGTTTGCTTCAGGCACCCCCCACATTCTCAACGGTCCCAAGATGCCTATACACAGGCAGCCCCTGGCTTCACCGCAAGTGTCTGTTATACCATTGAGACATGCCCCAGTTACTTCCTGCTGCTCGAATGTTGTTTGCGATGAGCAGCTGCAGCCGCTGTCACGAAGTTCCTTTAACCGCCTTCCTCCTTATTACGTCGATATCGACAAGACTGATAGGATTTACAAAGAACGTCTAGCATCAGCTATGGTTTCAAACATTTCAAGGGGTTTTCTCCAGCGACCTCACTGTTCAGTCAAGGAGAAATGAAGCGGCCTCAACTGCATTTGATCATGCTAGTTGGACTAGTAGCAAGTGGAAAGACCACGTTGGCAAAATCTATTGTCCAGGCGTTTAGTGGGTATGTCCTTGTTACTGGCGGGATTGTGGAAAATGAGGACTTGTGGGAGGAGGAATGGGATAAATGGTAAAGGCCACTACTCAGGGTAATCTTATACAAACTAATTCCTTAAAACAGTGTATTTGCTGCAAAGGCTGCGTTCTCATCGGGAATGAATGTTATAAGCGATTTGTCAAATGAATCACCGGTGAAACGCTGGAAGTGGATACAATTGGCACAAGAATACGGTGCTTCTATTGATGCAATCGTATTGGATACTTCTGTGACTGTATGTAAGCCTTGTCCCATGGAATTTGGCATATGATGGCTGACGAGGAAATTCCACAGACTTGCCATCAGCGTATCTCAAATCTATATACTGGAATATATGGTGACAATCCATACGCTGTGGAGATGTCCCAGCCATACCACCACCGGCTTCGACGCGTGGCAAGTCGATACAGTAAACCAGCAAGTGTCGAGTTTGCAGGAAGAGTTATCTATCTTCCAGAAGGAGTGCAAAGCTGTGGACATTGGAGTGCTGAGAAGTTGAGGCGCTTTCTCCCCGATGTAATGGCTCAGCATCCTAGAAAAACACTTATTTCAAGCATGCTGGACTCTGACGGCATGCCTGAGGATGATCTCTTCTCTGCAGATACCAATGTTGGTGAAACGCTTCCGACAGGGACTAGTATTGAATCCCGCGCATCATTTAGGTTCACAGGACAATCGATTAAAGACAGGCGTTACGGAAGCATGTTATCAAGTAGTCTAAGCTCTCTACCGCTTTTAGATACTACTCAAGAACATCCAATGCGTAGGTGCTCTCCTAATGCTATTGCCATAAGAGCGTCGCCTAGGCGGAGGAAGCGGACCCATGAGAGGAGGCCTACAGTCGCCATCGCTGTATCTGAGCTGGCGGCAAAGGCATCAGCGCCTTCAACTTTTCAAGACAACGAGGAGGATATAAGAGAAATGCCTGCATGTTTGAAGGAGGATTCTATGCACACTAAACGTGATGCGGGGATTGATGATAGTATGAATGAACTAATTTTAGAATGCCCAACATCACCGTTAAGGGAGGATTTGGACACCAGGCGAGCATTTGCAGCTGTGGCTGATTATGGTAATAATTCTCAACAAGCATCAAAAACTTTTACTTCAAGTAAACTATCTTCAAGCACTCCTCCAACCTCTCCCGTCGCGATTTCCAGCAACCTTGCTACCGCATCGCAGCCTGTATATAAGGGGATCTGCTCGCTGCCTTCTTCCATCCGAAAAGAACAGTGCCCAGACCTCTTTCAGCTGTTTCAGCTTGCTCACATCTCTCAGGCGCCTACAATGAAGTACAATCCTATGGACTACGTTGAAGGGAACATGGAAGGGAAACAAATCAAAACTTCGGAAGAACGAGCTATCAAACAAGAGGACTGTTTTGTTGCTGGAAACCCCACTTTGATTGGAATTCGAGATGAATTCAGCGAAATCAATGACCATTTACGAAATAAAGAAAGTGCGCCCAATATACAACAATTGGGAAAGTTGATTGATGTAGTGGGGTATGGTCAGACGAGCTTGGACAGCAGTACTTTGAATGGCGTGCTCGAAATTAGGAGTGTTGAGAAAACTGGATGCATCACCTCAAAAAACAATCTCCATCAACAAGAGGGACTGGTGGTGAACTCACAGCACAAACATCAGGCCAGATAGATAAAGCAGTCTCCCATTGGGCAACGGGAAACAGCTATCTTTGAATGAGTTCTAAAGTTATCACCAATAACTTAGAAAAAGAGATAGGAGCGGTGAAAGAACCACCAAGGAACCTACAAAAGATGGATTGCTTCTGCGGTGAAGACAACCCCTGCATACTTTACGGACCAAAAATTCCCAATGAAGCAACTCACCTTGATTTTTATTTACATCATCTACAGGGAGTGGGACTCGGGTTTCACAGTATTATGCCTCTCTTCTGCCGACTGACCGAGGAGAGACATTCGCCTTTATTCTGGCGTAGTGCTCTAGGTGATTATACGGTTTGGAAGCGGGTTTAGTTTTCTGTTTCTTATTCTGTTTATCCTAGTTCTGTTCATACGTGCATTGTATCATTACTACCCTGGGGTAATACTAGCATTGACTGCGCATGTGTTTATGGTAGCTGGCAATACTAGTGCCATTCAGTGGAGATTGCGCGAATTGTGTGACCCAGCGTACCCAACAAGGGACTCATGGCGCTAGCTTAAGTGCAGAGTTCTAGGATTTGGCTTGCATATCCTCGAGCCGCCGACACTTAAAACCCTCCACTCCCGCTCTTTCTCTGCGTCAAGGCTGCCACTCACCGAACATTAAAAAGCCAACAGCATCACATTTCGATTCATCACCACAGCAGACCAGGAATACCGGACACACTCTTAATAATGGGGCCAACAGACGTCTACACTGGGAAAGAGGCGAGAGTTAGACCGATCATTCCCGAGGAAAGGTACAGCACGCAAGCGAAATGATGGAAAAAATTTCTTTCTCAAAAAAATCAAGAACACGAATCCACCGCCCGATTTATCGTCTTTACTGGATATGAATTTATTTTCATTGGCAGCCAGAGTATTCCATCTTTATACAGGAGAACCGACTTTGACAGGTACAGGGCTTGTCAGTGTGGGATGTATGTTTTGGCCTTGAATAAGGGACATGAATGGTAGTTATTGAGACTGTCTATCGCTATTACCTCCGTTGCAAGCATTGTCACGAGAAAATTTTATGTGAAGAGATCTAATCAGTCTCCATCTAATTTCTCTGAAGGCCTTAAGGTTTGAATGTAGTGAATCTTCGTTATTATACGAGGGAACGTCTAACATAAACAAGCTTTATTCTCAGTTACTGGCTCAGTACTAACCATATAAACTAGTGGTCAAAAATATATATATCGGACATCACGCTTACAAAGGCATGGAGCTGAGATGCATTGTTATTTACAAGTTGATTTTATCGCTGTCACATATCACTGTCCCGTTCCTAATTTTCAAAACCACAACAGTTAGTAGACGACCCAAGGATAACGCCGTTTAACTGGTCTCGGTGCCCCGTTAGTCGCACAATCCATCTCGCCAAGAGGATTGCAAAAGGGACTATACCGTTCGAGTTCACGATTGGCATTGATCCAAACTAACCCGTCACGTACGGAAGTCTAGGAGGCGCGCCTCTGGGTGATACTTAACTCTCATCGAAACGAATGACGGATGTTTCGCCAGTAGTTCAGTTACCACTGACAAGAAACTGCTGGCACCGTCGAACTTGTTTGTCAAAACTCAATAGGAAAAAGTACACGTTCAATACCTGAATTGCGGACAAAACGCCTCCATATTCAATACCAGCAAGTTCGCGTACCGGAACCGTCCGGTACTAGATTTAATTCTAATAATGGGAGCCAAATATAGGGTGCATGTTTCTGACTAATGAGATAGACCACACACGAATGAGCAGATTTTTTAATTCAATTTCAATTTGGATCCAGAAATACCTCGAATACATAGCAATCCTCCAAAATACAAAAAAGCAAAATAAAAAAAATGAAGATTGACAGGCAATGGAAGACAACAAGATCTCGAGCTCTAGTTTCCCCCATGAGACACCCTTCCTTCAGTCCATTTTATCCTAACCATTTCATCGTCGAGCCTTCGTCTTCTGGAGTTGGAGCGTTGCGCGCTAGGCTCGAAATTGCGGGTTATGGAGATAATTTAGTGCTAATTGAGTTAGTTTAATGATTCCAGTGCGAGAACATACAACTAGGTTACATACTCCGCAGCAATCGCAAGTGCATCCTGTACCGCATGAGCAGTTAGCGGCCGAAGTGCATCCACAGCCAGACATTTTGATATTTGCTTTGAAAGGTTTGAGGAATGGAGAAAAATGTAGTATGGATCGTAGGATCAGTTGCTTGAGGGGAAGTCGGTTGCTTGAGGAGAGAAGGTTGATTGTGGAGAAAAGGCTACCTCAGGGCGAAAGGGGAGCCCTTTTATCCTTCGAAGGCTGGCATATATCAATCATATTCTTATTGATGAACTGGTGCGACAGGGCGGTTTAGGACACTAGGCGGTAGTCTGATTCGAGACTGGCGACAGGGCTTTGTTCACACCAACGCTAGCATCAGCACATTTTGCGGGGTTCTGCGCAAGAATGCGTGTCCTTCTGAGTTACATGGGTTATCTTAAACATCCTTTCCCTCCCAATACTACGCCTAAAATTCCGACACTTGCACAAAATCTACTGGAGTGGTCTGCTGCAACGCACGGAAGAAATCAATCCACTATCTGCCGTTTTCCGACCGTTGCTCCTACAAACGCAAAAAACAGCATTATCAGTCCTATGCTGTTATACAGCTAATTAGTTAGGAATCTCACGGCCCAAACATAAAGTTTTCCATAGGTAAGAACATTTGAGGAATAAACCTCTCCACTATGAGACTTGGTAACCTGTCACTTGAGGGATTGTCTTGTTCTGGGGTATGAGTTCTTTTGGCGCTGCCAAGCAGAATAACCCCACACTAAAACACTGACTTACATCACGCGGACTCCGCACAAGGCACCACTCAAACAGTTGCGATACGGGAGGATAGCCTAAAATTTGAAAACCATGATTAGCAATTCGTCTAGCCTGCTTGGTGAGAGAAGGATTTGATTCAGCCTCGCTCAGCATCCAGACTAGGTCAGGACATCTTGTAGCCTCCAGCGGCAAGGTTGAGCCTTTTGTGCCACATAAGCACCTCCGGATCATTACAATACTGGGAGAGCTCAGGTTTCGGATATCGCATCCTGGTTACTAACATTCAGGCCTCTCACTGGCCTCAGCGGGACCTAGGATGTTATGTTTCTGAGATTCATACGCAAATTTTTGATGGCGTTAACGGACTGTTGTCCGTGGGGTGAACTGGCCATCATGGGTTGGCTAATTACGTGGGAGGTGTTCGGCGTGTGGATTGTCTTATATGTTACTGTTACGTACTGCATTACAAACCCAACGTTGGGAAACAGCCTACTTTGACAAGAAAAGGAATGTTATTGAACATTTCACTTATTACAAACCCAACGGTGGGAATCAGCGTATTTTGATTAGAAAAGGAATGTAATTGAACATTTCGCATTTTGGCACTGCCGCGAACAGGGACAAGGAGTAATCTCGAACCAGCGGCTGATGACTATCTCTTAAGGGGATTCCAAATCCTTCTCTGATTAGCGTTGCGTCTGCAAATGATATGAAACACATCAATGGTCAGCACAACTGGAAATATATTTTGTTGTTGGGACGGTTCTTATCGGCTCTAGATAGGCTTTAGATAAAATGCATAAGGTCTTCACGTCAGATTTTTTTGCGCGTCTGGTCCTGCATACATTTTCAGGCGGCAATGAGATATGTACATCTACTTGTCTTGCCTTTGTCACTGCGGAAAAAAGCTTCCATCCCGGAAGCGCCGAAGGAGCCTGCAGCTGTGCCATGCAAATCAACGCATGCCCTTCCCTCGTGCCCCTACCGCCGCAGGGAGCCCATGTGCTATGTCTATATGTCACTGTTCTAGTCTGGTTGGTACTTACGCTTTGCATTCAGCCGATTATAGTGAGGTATATTACAATCAAATGAGTTCGCACCAAATGCTCATCGAGGCTGAGTGAGCTGTGTAACCTGTCCACATGTACAGGTACTGGCACTGTAGTCTGGTTGGCACGCCACCTGACCGGACTACTGGCATTGTAGGCTCGGACCGTCCACATCGGTGCTGATTGGGTGGGCGTTGCTTGCAGGTCTTGAAGTGTATCATGTGACTACGCAGGGGAGCTTGATGTGATCGCCGCCTGTTGCTTCGATCACATGCTCACCGAAACGGATAGGCACCTATACTAGCGTCTTTCTCACTGGAACTGTTTGGCTGATGTTGCAACTACATTTCGGCCATCGGCAACGACTTTGGGCAAGAGATGCAACATTGCGGGCGGAAGTGCCGTCGCAAGACCAGGAGCAATGATACAGATTCTACTTAAATTGGGATTCCAACCGCCTCCATTCACCACATTGATAATATACTGTCGCGACACCCGTGGAGACTAAGGTGAAGAAGAAGGCCCACTTGGCCCAATTTACTCAGCAACTAGGATGTCCTCCAATTACCATAATATACTCTCCATCGATGACTTGGAGAGGGCCGCGACGGACAAGATGGACAGAATGACAAGGGGTTACTTCAACTCAGGTGCGGATGGGATGGTGACGTGGGTTGACTTTTTCTTTTTCCATTTTATGTCTGATCTGAATACGGCACAAATGCCTCGACCTAAATTGATACTACCCCCAACAAATGACATATCGTATTTTAATTTTATACCCAGGGAGTAGAGTGTGAGATCGAGATTGCACATGTTTCTATTTTCCTACCTTTGAAGACTATCATGAGATTATCTTATGATTGGATGTTTCATGAAGCGGCCTCGAGGATACCACCGGCAACGATCAAAGTGAGATTGATGTACTGATTCATTGGTGACATAGTCTACGCGACAATATCAACTCCTTCGATAAGTACAAGTTAAGACCTAGAATCCTTAGGGATGTTTTGAAGATTGACTCAAGCACAGAATTTATGGGTAGAAAGGTTGGACACGCTCCCACATCCTCACTCTCCAGTTAGTTTCATGGTTTCAAATCTGGGACACCACACTTCATGTCTTACAACCCACATTATACTCGGGTATAGGGGAATACATTGCAGGTAGCACCGACCGCACGGCGGCCAAACCTGTCCAGGCACAGAATATTTATGATGCAGTATTTTCCCCTGTATAGAGTATCTGGGTACATGTCATTGACTTAGATCCATTTGCCAAAAGCGGCTGATGATGGTGGCTAGATTGCGTTCCCCTTGGGCATTGCTCCGACTGCCATGCAAAAGCTGGCACATCCGGATGGGGAGCTTGCCACGGCTAGGGCAGCGGCAAAGCGGGTAAGTCATTCTCAACTTTCTGTTCGATGTTTGTGTCATGCACCCCCCACGCATGCACAGGTACACAAGGATGCAATAACATGGAGGACCCCTGTGTGCAATGTTACTCATTGTAAACAAAACGCGGGTGACTGCGGAGGCTAATTTGCGAGTCGGGCTAATAGGATGTTCCGATGGCTCTAAGTAGTTTCTCGACTACCCCGCTAGAAAAGGTAGTGGAAGCTGCGGGAGACAAAATTGATCATGTGCTCCAACTCTATGTGATGCAGAATAGAAAGACAAGCGAGCTGCTTGTAAAAAGAGCCGAGAGTATGCGTTCCCTTCGTTAGGTTCATTGCTTCCATCCAGTTCATTCTCATTTCATTCTGTGCTCTTCGTGCCTCTTCCAATATCTAGTGGATAGCGAATGTTAGGGCATTTGCGTGCTCGAGGGGTGCTCGTCTAGTGCTTCCTTCGTTGTTGAAGTAACCAGTAGATTCAGAGTACCATTATCTCTGACGAGCGACCTCAAGGTATACAGAAGCCGGCTACAAAGCTATCTTCCTCACTGTTGACACACCATACCTCGGTCGACGTTTCTCTGAAGTTCGAAGTAACTTTGCCCTTCCCTCGCATCTTAGCTTGGGCAATTTTACTGTCTCTAACATCGAGTCTACGCCGAACCGTGGAGGAGGCGGAAGTGGCGGGTTGCCGGATAATAGGCTTGATAATGCAAGCAATGAGAAGGACCAAAGTAGGGCGGATGTCGTTTCTAATAAGGGATTGCCGAGTTTTGGAGTGCAGGCAGAGGATGGGGCGGTGAATGCTAATGGTGAGTACCAATGTGTTTCTGTGAGGGTTGGGGTGGATGACTTCTGGTGGTTGGACACTTTGCTGATAGTAGTTCACAGATGCATCGCTTTGCTGGAAAGACGTTGCCTGGTTAAAGTCCATTACAAAAATGCAGGTATGGCTGAAGGGAGGTGGGAATACGCATTGACGCATAAAAAATTCTATATTCTTAGACATACTGACGATAATCTACAGTCATGACTGAGGAAGACACGCTACTTGCAATTGAGCACGGCGCCGACGGCATCATTGTCTCCAACCATGGGGGGCGCCAACTCGACTCTGCAACATCCACCCTCGACGCACTGCCCGAATGTGTTGCTGCGGCAAAGGGGAGAATTCCAGTTCATATTGACGGTGGGATAAGGCGAGGAACTGATATCTTTAAGGCGCTGGCACTGGGTGCTGGCACGGTCTGGATTGGGAGAATCCCAATTTGGGGGTTGGTGGTATGTACTTACGCTCTTCCTTTTCTTATTCCCCCATTCATCCGTATTTGAGTGTTTTTCTTCAGCAGAAGGAAATAGAAAACTAATAGATGGGTGTGCGGATTAGTACAATGGACAGGCGGGTGTAGATTTAGCGTTGAAGATTCTGTATGAAGAGTTCGTGCTGTGCATGGGGCTTGCTGGGTGTAGGACCGTGAAAGAGATCTCCAGGAGTCATCTGGCGAGGGTGATGCCGGATGGGAGACTTGCGAAATTGTGAGAATTGTAAGGAGGAAGGGAATTAGTAAACGAAACATGACGGTGACCCTATGATAAACTCTCAGCACCGCTATGAATAAGACTACCTATGATACCAAGGATGTGTTGTAGCCTAAGATACATATAGAGCTTCGACTGATTGGCCCCTCGATTATGTATACGACATTAATTGCGTCACTAGTTTCTTTACAAACTACAAAGTACATAAGTACTTACTTAGGAGGTGCATACTTTATAATGAAACACAGCATTGCCTCATCCAATAAGTGCACCCTCAGAACTATACTGGCGCCACACTATAGACCGGAGGAAAGAGTCGCACGTGACTGGTTGTACGAGCACGTGATGTAAGGCATATGATGTCTGTTGGTCGGAAGGGATGCATGCAATCGTTGACAGTGACAGCTCGCAGAATGGAGTATGGCCAATGGCAGAGTGATTGCAGATGGGCTGAGTGTATCAGCGCCTCCTGCATGAGCCGCTGTGCATACAAGAGTGGCGTAATATTAACCCGGCATACTCAACAATGTCTTTATCAATTAGCTAATCTATTGTACAAAAAGGGCCCGTATCTAGGAAATGCCTCAATAATTATTAGAACAAATGCCTGTTACGGGACGGTATATGATATGCACAACTGCACAGGAATATGCAGGACACCTGCCCTCTACAGTATCCTCGGGATCCTGCATTAGTCAGCTCCGATGTCTTGGTCATGAAAGAAAATCCCATGCCTGCGTCGCTCCCTTCAATATTTTGGAAACTTGAGAAGATTACATCCCAATGCATCCGCGCTTTCGCTTCATCCTTATGTCTAACAGTAAGTACTCGTACAAAGCAGACAAACACCTTCTCGAACATGCTAGATTCGACTCCCGGCCTGGGCACGCGCTGATTTTGATTTATCAGACGGCTGCCTGCTGCGGCAAGGCTTGGCAGGACCCTCCATGACAGGATGGCTTGCAAATCCTCAAAGCATTCTTGAGCTCTGAAAAGCCTACAACCAACTCTCAGATTCTAGCAGAACGTATATAGTTCTCAAGTATATAGCGAACGGCCGTGAAGGCAAAGAATACAGCAAACTCAGTACCGTTTGGTTTTTCCGGGAACGTTGATGCTAAGCTCATTCATCTCGCAATAAGTACTGGCGCCCAAGGCTGTGAAGCTCACAAGAAGTTGCACCTGCTATCACGACTTTCTGGCAGAGCTTGAGCTCGAATCGTAGCTTACCCGTATTCGGATATGGCCCTTCCACCCTCGTGGAGCACTCCCCACTATCCCGACCAACCTTCCCGCCCTACGGCAACACCACAGCCCACCGACTCCCCCAGCACCTTCTCTAGCAATAACCCCACAGGAGTTAGTTACACCACTCAGCTATCACCGCACACCAGCTTACGGCTCAACGGCGACAAAATACTCCTACCCCAGGGCACCCTCGAAGCGCTTATATCATCTGCAACGGCTGCCGCTACTGCTGCTGCAGCACGGCGCGGCGCAAACCCCAATGTCGAGAGCTGGGAAGGATGGAGAAACGAGGTTGAAAGTGGAGGAATGGAAAGAGCACCAGACTCGCTACTACCTCATCCGATTACCTTTCGGCTTTATAACCCGGCAAATAATCGGTACACGCATGCCGTGCCGCGCGAGTTTTCCGCGGGTGAGGGTGAGGTAGTGCTCAGCCCGTTTTTGGCAGAGGTACTGGGTCTAAACTCGTCGTTATCGCCATCTTCATCATTAAACGGTTCTCCACCATCTGGATCTGTTTCGCCGTTGCCAATGCACTCGAGGTCGCCGTCGCCACCAGCAAGCGAAGCCGTAGAGGCGCCGAAATTGACACTTATCTTTAAGCCGTTGCCGAAGGGCAAGTATGTGCGCCTGCGGCCCCTGGAAGCAGGGTATGCGGAGGAGGATTGGAAGGCGTTGCTGGAGAGAGAGCTGAGGCTTGGATATAGTACACTTACTGTTGGCGAGGTACTATCTGTGGGCAAGCTCGGAGCCGGAATTACACGAGATACTACTGGCGCAGCGAGGGAGAGGTACAGGTTCTTGATTGACAAGTTATTACCAGAGGGTAGTGATGGTGTCACCGTTGTGGATACGGATATGGAAGTAGATATCGAGCCATTGTCGGAAGAGCAGGCACGAGAGACACTCAAGAAGCGGCTAGCTGCTAAACGAGAGCAAGGAGGAAAGAGGAGAGGAGGGAAGTTGGTAGTAGGAGAGATAGTGGAGGGAAACGTAGCGCCGGGCGAGTATCTGGATTTTAAGCTAGAGAAGTGGGACCGTGAGAAGGGGGTCACAGTCGAGTTAATAGTTGGGGAAGGAGCAGGTGGAGATGAGGAGGTTGGTAGCCAAGTGGATTTGCTTGTGTCAACAAGCAGGTACTGTGCGGATGGAGGGGAGCCGGGAGTTAGGTCGGGACCAAGGGAGGATGAATATGTTTGGGGGAATTTAGGAAGTAACGCTGTCAAAAGGGTAGTGATTGGGAAGGGGAATGTGGAGATAGTGCCGGTTTCTGGGGAGGCGGGAGAAGGGAATGGAGAGGGGCCGGAGGGGGTAGAGTGGTTAGGTGTTACTGTCCACGGATATTTACCACCTTCGGCAGATAGCGAAGAGGAAACTCCATTCAGGCTACGGGTGTCGCAGGACGGATATGAAGAAGGGGATGCGGAGATGACAAATGGCACCGCAGCTGCACCGGACGCCGATACAAAGATATGCACAAATTGCCACCAAGCTATACCCACCCGAACATATGCCCTCCACACTGCTTTCTGCTTCCGAAATAATGTCATCTGCAACCATGTGCCGTCTTGTGGACAGGTTTTCCGCAAGGGAACGATGGAGGGTCGGCATTGGCATTGTCCGAAACCTGAGTGTGCTGGGACGGTACACGGAAATGACAAGACGAGCGGTGGTCTAGAGAAGCATTTACGCCTGTTCCATACCCCGCGGGAGTGTGCTGGTATCGCTAACACCGACAGTGCATCTATAACATGTGGGTTTGTGGGCTTGTCAACACCAGCAGTGGCCCATCACCGTGTGACGACGTGTCCTGCGAAACGGGTCTTGTGCCGGTTCTGCCATCTCCGAGTCCCACAAGAATCTTTTTTTGAGGACGGAGGGGACGCAATTGAGGGGGATTTGGTGGGAGAGCAAAGGTACCTGCAACACATGCTCAACGGTCTCAGCAAGCATGAAGTCGACTGCGGCGCGCGGACGACGGACTGTGATCTTTGCGGGCGGCCGGTCAAGTTGCTCGACTTGGGTGCGCACATGAAGCATCATGATATGGAGCGCAGGGCGCGGCCGGCTCCGGTTGTATGCCGGAATGAAAATTGTGCGAGGACGGCAGGCGTCGACGGGAATGATATGGGGTTATGCGGGATTTGCTTTGGGCCACTATATGCGTCGGGGTATGATCCACAAGGCGCAAATCTCAAGAGGAGGTTTGAAAGAAAGCTGCTTACGCAGGGAGTCACGGGGTGTGGGAGAAGGTATTGTACGAATCGATGGTGTAAGACTGGAAGGCTGAATTTGGGGATGGAGAGGGCAGTTAGAACAATGGCAGAGGTGAAGAAAGAGGTGGCGGGGGTAGTGGAGGGGTTGAGAGATAAGAATTTACCCGTCGGGCTGTGTGTCGATGAGGCCACGCAAAAAAGAAGGGCGTTAGCGGAGGGAATGTGCGCTGCGGGAGGGTATGAGGTTGCATGGGGGGTGAAGGCGGTAGAGGAAGCTGGAGGAGATGAGGCGGGTGCAAGGAAGTGGTTGGCGAGATGGGGTGTGAGGAGGGATGAGGTGGGCAAATAAAGGAAAAGGATCTAAAAGGTTTATAGGTTTGGGTCAGGTGTTTGTTTATTTGTTTCTTTTTTGCGTATGCACATAATTTTGTTTGACAAAGTGGTAATGTGCACATACTTTTGGTATTTAAGGCATTATATAATTATAAAACTTCAGATGATATTTGTATGGCCGTTTGCATTTCATCCAAAGTCGTTGGAGATTCTCAGATCACGTGAAAGCAGAATTCATGGTTGCTTACTAACCCACTCAGGGCCCGAAACGCTCTTCACAACTTATAAAGAAAAGAACGCTAAAATGAGCTCCCTTGCGCGTCCCGGAAACCTACCATCGCCAGCGATTCGACAAGCTGCGTGTTATATGCAGTAACGCAGCAGGAACGGCACGACACGAGATCATACGAGACGATAAAGACTGGGAAATTTTGACTGTTACGAGAGGGGAAAAATTAAGAAAAAAGAATTAGAAAACTTATCAAGTGGGAAAGGGACATTGAGGAGTTAGGAGAAGGGAAGTGACGGGCAAGCAGGGAGTATTCGGTTTGGTTTGGCTACGCTGGGATTTAGTTTATTTTCGGCAGAGACGGAGAGGGTACAGTGGCCAGGAGGACAATTGAGGAGTTTGAAGGAGTTTGAGATAAGAGGGAGGGAAAAGAGAGGGTTGAAAGTTTGAAGAGGATTTGGGGGGGATCTACTACAGCCTTGGGAGCTAAGTTGCGAGGGGCGCGAGGGACGTTCGCGAACAATTGGGGCATTTTCCGACTTTTCACTTACAACCATACGAATATTCAACTACCACGATCTTAATCTTCATCCCTGTACAACGCAAACCAACACATCATGTCCCGCCCCGCCTCCCAACCCTCCTCCAGCGCCCCGGGCGCTTCCGGGCCAACAAGCAGCAGTAGCAGCCAGCCCTCCAGCGGCCCCTCCAGCAGCCGCAATTACCCCCAAGACTACATTGTCCGGATCCGGTACCAGAACAACCTCCCCCGCCCCCGAACCCCCCTAAACTACTCGATATCCCGAACCCCGCGGTGGCGCAGTACACCGGGACGGGGTTCGCGAGCAAGTTGGCGAGGGAACAGCCGTTGAATGTCGAAATTGACTCGGAGTTGGGGATGCCGTTGGATTTGGTGCATGTACCGGGGGTATTTGATAGGGACGAAAGCGGTAAGTTCTGGTTTTTACCCCTTTGTTATCAGGTCCCTTCTATACGCATCTTTTACGAGATTCATATCCAGATCAACGCTGCGACCATATAAATATATATGCAATCGTGCTAACCTATCCCCCACAGCCCTCCGCCCCATAGATCCACCGCCACCCGTCCACCCCAATGACCGCGCCCTCCTCCGTCCTGCCTCCGCCCTCGGCAAACCCGCCCGTACGACCACGACTGGCGCCTCCGGCGTCTCCTTCCTCCGCCGCACTGAATACATCTCCAACGAGTCGTCCCGTTCCACTTTCAAATCGACTACCTCCGCATCCCTCATCACGTCGGCTCCACTGGCAAAGAAAGCCCGTTCGCTCGCGCAAAAAGCCGAGGAGGAATCCGACCCCGTGCGCATCCTCGCGGCAGTCATGCGGGGCTTCGACATCGCAAACCCGGAGACGGTTGGTCATGGCTACGTTGCCAAACCGTTGGGCGAAGACAAGTCTATCAAGATGGCAGAGGAGAACTGGAAGAACGTACGGCACCCGACAAAGAAGAATGTGAAGCCCCTAGCGTTCTACTCGGTCTTACCGGACCCTGAGGCGCTCGGGGAGTTGAATGGGTATCTTGTGTATAAGTTCTCGTCAGACCCACTAGGTAACGCGGCGATCGTGAATAGCAAGGGTGAGAAGAGGAGGGATGAGAGAGTCGATGCCGCAATGATGAGGATCAGATACTTGACCGAGGAGGTCAAGACAGCCAACGCTGCTGCCTCGGGATCGCATTCACAGTCCCAGAAAACGGCAGCAGCGGCGCCGGAGGGGCAGATGACCCTGGACTTTTATGTCCCGAGCGAGGCGAGCATTGCGAGCACCCGAGCGATCAAACGGAAGTTTTCTGACGTAGAAGGTGCCGAGGACGAGGCCAGCAGTCGACCCGGTAAGAACGATGAGGACGACGCATCACCGGCGCCAGGCTCACCGCATCCGGACGGTGTGCCCCCCGAGGGATTCAAGTACCAGTTTGTCCGCGCGTATGAGCAGCACTCGGTCGGAGACATGACGTCGACAAACACACCATCCAGCAACTCCACCACGGGAGGCACCACATCCGCCAGCACCGAGGTCGCGCTGATCCTGCACGACCCCGAGCGCTCGCCGGCGGGAATGTGCCGGCGCGAGATGCCAGCCGGCGCATACTGGTACCCGATCGTGTGGAGGTCCGTGCTGAAGCCAAAGCGGAACGAAAGGTTGGCGGAGGGCTTCTTCAGGCCGACGACGGTGGGCGCCAAGGTGGCGCAGTTGATTAAGAATGAGAGGGAGGTGGAGGAGGAGGGCAGGGTAGACCTGTTGAGTGTGAGGGTGAGGGCCCTGGTGGAGGAGGAGAGGGCGAGGGTGAAAGAAGGGTCGAGGAGGTTCTTGGGAGCAGCGGGGGGTGGGGGGATCTAATAGACCGAAAGGAGTACGCTTTCTACACGTTAGGTTCCATTTTTATTTCTCTGCACATTTTGTTCGCTGGTGGTATTTTCTTCTTTTAGGTCTTGACGTACTGTGTGCACGTCTAAGCATGAAACGTTCAACATTACTTAATTTCCATAGATTACGTTCCTGATCTCAATTGGAACTGGAACCACTAAGTAGCTAACAAAACCTTCAAGACCACGAGTAACGGATAAATCTCCAGGAGTAACCGTTCAAATGGTATAATATCACACTCTGTGCAAGGAAACAAGTAGAAATGCATCTGACATGCACCAATCATGTGCTATTTCAAAGTCCCTTCCGTCCAAGAGAAAAAAAGAAAATATTAGCCTAATAAACCTGTAGACAAAATAGGTAACGGGATAGCGCAGTCTAGGGAGGAGTGGAGAAAATACATGCCACAAGTGGGTTACAAGTTTTCCCCACTAAAGGGCCGCCACCTTGGCATCAGTTGACACAGGAAGGGCAGCAGTTTCAGAAGTGGCAGTTGGGCGCTCTCCCTCTGTCACCTCCCCCTTCTCTCCACTCTGCTCTTCCTTTTTGGGCTTGACCTCCTCACCATGCCGTCTCTCCTTCCTTCCCCTGGATTTAATACTAGAGCTCCTACTTCTGCCCCCTCCGAAGTGCGTTGCCGCCCCCACCCCCCCTCCATTCCAACCCTCCGGCTCCACACCCCCGGCCTCTTTTAATATCTTCTCCAGCTCCTTCACCCGCTGCCTCAACGCCTCATTTTCCTTTTTCACATTTTCCAATTCTGCTTTCCACTGCATTGCCTCTGCTAGGGAGCTCCCTCGCACCTCAGTCGATCCTAGCGGAAGGTGGGTCTCACTTCCATTCATAGATGGGGTGGCAATGCCGAGACCGCCCTGGTACTGGTAGCCATAGTACCCTGCGTACGGGTAGGGTCCTGGCCCACCGCTTAGAGATGGGGAGACGGGTCCACCACCGATGGCGGCATGGGGTGGCAGAGGGAGAAGATCAGCCATGGCAGGGGAGCTTCGTCCCCCTGTGTTGACGCTTCGTATTGATCGAGTAGAATTCTGCCTTGACAAAGAGTTTGCGCCTGCAACAGCAGATGTTGAGGTATTGGAGCTGGTACGGTGATGACGAGGAATATGTGGGGAGGAGTAAGTATGATGGGCGATGGGTGAGCCGCCTGGACCAAGTGGAAGGGGGTCATCAAGGATAGCAGACGAGTTGTGAGCCTGCTGAGCCCGTAGGGCTGCAAGTTCGCGGGTAAGACGATTGACCTAGAGATGCATAATCCAGTTTGTTAAAGTCGAATTTCAGGTAGAATACGTGGGATATGAATTGAAAGTAAAAGGAATACTCACAACTGCTTCCTGCTCTCTCTCCAACTGCAAGTGTAACTCTGCTGCCGTCAGAGGCTTTGGATGCCTCTGTGGTCCTGGGCCTGGACCTACTCCAGCTTCACTCCCAATTCCTATGGATCCTGCGACATGTCCAGATGGGGGAAGCATCATAGATTGACGTCTGGAAGAGGCGGCAGAGGACGTATATGACATTATTTAGCTTTATATGGTGATAATCTGAATCCGATGTGTTGGCAATGCCGAGGTGGGGTTCAGATGGTGTCCGTAGGTGACTCCCCTACTTAAAAATAGGAAATTCGGTAAATAAGATTATTTCCCTTTGAAATTATCGTTCTCTTTCTGTCTTCTTTTTTGTTTGGCAGTAATAATGGTGTTTAACGAGAAGCAGAATCCTGGGGAGTTTGTGGGAGGAAGCTTGGATGGGAAGATCAAACTGCACAAGTGGCAGGTCTGTGCTTTAGAGCTAGCGGCGGGCGAGATGGTAGGCTCAGAGCTCTTTTCAACAATCAAGTCTCGTGAACCAGCCTCGTATTATTGATAACTGGATCAACGAGTGTCCGTCGAGTTACTGGCCGGTCTGCTTCGTGTCTGCTTTGGTATACCACAGTGTATCTGCCTTGCTGCTTGGGGATGGTTCCCAATCTCACACTAAACCCAACTATGCAGAGAGCAATATTCGGTACTCAGCTACCGCGAATGGTATAGTCTAGCCAACGACAGTATAATACCAGCGAATTTTGCAAAAATCGAGAATCAAGTCGTCCTGTTTGCTTCTCTTTAGGCAGTCAGCAAGAAGTCGGAAGCAATTGGGGAAATGAAACGGGATCGGGACAATCAAGCTCACACCTTAGTGGTAATTTGTAAGTTTCCGGGCTCGTGCGTAACGGGCTAGGGCAAAATGAAGCTTTTGTGCTAAGTTGCTGGTCTTTTAAAATTACACAGATGGGGCCTTATGACCAGGTATCAAGGAATAATCTATTCCTTATTAATTTATAGGAACGGAAATTGGCAAAGGGATGGGATGAGATGGGGGGGGGGGGGGGGGGGGGGGGGTTGAGATGAGGGCTTGAATCAGCGCTGGGCAATGGCGAGAGAGATCGGCACCTGAGCTCTGAGGAAGGACGTGTATGGGAGAGCTGGATGCCGAAACAAGCAGTGCCAGGAGTCACAGTGAGAGTGGGAAGAGAGAGAGGGGGGAGAGAGAAGAGAGAGAGAGAGAGAAGAGAGAGAGAGGGAGAGAGGAAGAGTTAGATGCTCGTAGAGAGGGCGAGAGGGCAGGGCAAGCAGGCAAAGGGACGCTGCAAACGGCAGAGCAACAGTGCATAGACGTAGTTGATGTATGCACAGTATGCGCATGCGCAAGCCGAATGCTTCCATGCAATTCTTATAGCATCGGACTTCGGCCTCCCGAGGCGCTGTGGCTGACACAGTGTGTTTTCAGATTTCCCCAGTAGCTTGCTACATCTTGCGTGGCCCTCTCTCTCGTTGGGGGTCTGGAGGGTACTTCACGATACTGCTGCGGCCATACACGCCAACGCCTGGCTTTCCAGCAAGTGTGGCGACTTGCCGCCTCGCCTTTCCCTCCTGGCGGACTTGTCTTGCCCAGCATGGCTCTTTTCGTGTTTTTCGACGTGCCTGAGGCTACACTCGTCCTGCTGGACGACTGGAGACGCTGGGCCATGATTTAGTCTCGTGACTAGGCATGATGACTAAGCCCGTTGCAGCTAGCCTGCCATGCAGCAACGGTGGATCCCAAGCAATGGAGACCCCACGCAATGAGATGTGATGACCTCCCTCCACCCGTCTTCTGCACGCCGTCACGAACATCTGTTGTGCGTTCGCTGGCTTGCGTCCCTGCCCGTCCTCCTGCTACTGTTCATTGATGCCTCCGACGCATACCCTAAATGCATCGAGCGTTCATTCTTGCAATCCTGTGCTTTTTTCTTCTTCTTGTCTTCTGCAAGCGCATGCAAGGCAAGGCAAGAGCAGAGGCGCTGTAACATGAAGTAAGGCCCCAGGGGGGCTGGGTTCTTGCCTCTTGCCCTGGCCTGCTTGCATGCCCATTCCGAGAGGCAAGCCGATGCTGGCAAGTTGCATGCAGCGCTTCACAACATGGGCAACGAACAGCGCAAGGAGCATACCATTCTCCACCAGGGCTGGAGTCTCGAGGCCGCGATGCAGCACTTGATGACAGCGGTTGGAGCAAGCCTGGGCTGGGCTCTATGATATGCTAGTAGATCGTGACAGCCCTGCCGCGGTGCGCCTGTGGCTCTGCGGCGCAGCCAGTATCATGCGCAGCTCATGCGCCCAAACGGACCGCACCGACGCCTACGTGTGAGAAACGCGGTGATGACCTATAAACTATGATATAACGTTCAGGCGTGGGTGCAAGCCCGTATCCGTATCGTACTCGTACATACACGTCCCCGGCAGCCGTTACGCTACGCCTGTGTCTAGTCCGCCCCCCTACAGCAGCCCCAGATGCGCTCCCTGCGCTGTCATATTCACTGCGCGCAGCCTGAGCTGCAGCCAGGCCCGCGTGGGGCCTGGGCCTGGGCCTGCGACTGGGCCTGCGACTGCTCGCCCTCGCCCTCGCCCTCGCCCTCGCCCTCGCCGCCCCGATGCCGCACATAGTCCCTCCCCGGGCTCTCCCACGAAACGTCTACCCACTCCCCCAGAATGCCTCTCAGCTCTCCCACAAACTGGACTACCTCCTCCATCCTCTGCACGTCCTTGGGGACCCCCTCCTCCGCTGCGAGTATGCTCCTCCACACCTCCACCATCTCCTCCAACTCTTCAACGTAGCTCACCCCGCACACACTCACCCCTCTCAATCTCACTGTGCCTCCCGTGAACGGCGCATGCGTTCCCACCACAGGCCCCGCGACCCTCTTCCAGTTCTCCAACGCATACCTCAATGCAACACTCGCCAGATTTTCCCCTCTCTCCTCGCAGTACTCTGCCGCCCGCAGGCAAGCTTTCCTCAATCCTTCCACACTTGGATGCCAGTCTCCCATTGAGCCTGATGGCACTCCATTCTTGCGCAGCAACCCCATCCCCAGTGGACTCGCGTTCAATACAATATCGACCCCGGCCTCCTTCAGCCTCGGCACGGCCCGCGCCCACAGTAAGCTATTCTGTATTGTGTAATGCGCATACGACATGACTGCATCCAATGGCTCGCCTGTCTCTTGCAGTACTCTCTCCGCTATCTCGCATAATACATCTACTGGATAACCGGAAATGCCCACATACTTCACCTTGCCCTCTGCACGAAGCTCCCGTACTGCCTTTACTGCCTCCAGGGCCTCATCAGATGACACAAACTCCACGTCATGGCACAGTAGAAGATCAATCCATGTTGTTCCTAGCCGCTCTAAGCTCCGCGCGACACTCTTCCTCACCCAAGCAGGGGAATAATCAAACTCGCTTGCAGAAATTCTGCCAACCTTGGTCGTTAAGAAGTATGACGACCGGGGAAACTGCTTAGAGATATCCGGCGCTGTTAGTGCTGCGCCTAGGAGCTTCTCGGCGGGGCCGTAGTACGGCGATGTATCGAACCCGCGGATTCCGGATTCAAGCGCTTTCAGTATGATTGCGGTCGTCGGGAGCTTGTATGGGTCGGGATTGAATTGGAAATTGAAGGTAGCGCTGCCAAGGAGGAGGGGAGGTATGTGGACGGCAATCCCAGTGGTGGAGAATGATGAGGGAGTGCGTCGGTGTGAGGAGGTTGAGGAAAGAATAGCCATTGCTTTGTAGCGTTTTTGATGGAGGAGGAGTTTGAGAGTTGGACGACGCAAGTAATTCAGGTAGCCTTAGTCCGGTAGTGATATAGATGCAGATCTTCCAAGGCAGGTAAACATATAAACAAGATTGAGGTAAATAAGGCAATGTATGTAGCTATCACAGTAGGCGTCGCGGAATCTTAACAGGAATGTAGATATTAATATAGACAAGTCAGGAAAAAGTTTACATGATTCATAATGGTCACTTGCTATGCTAATGCAGATACACTATAAACCTAACTTACCTCATCGAGTATCCCTTCCTTGTATAGAAAGGTCACTAAGCGGATCTAAGCTGTATTCTGACGGGGCCACAGTAGTGCCCAAAGATCCGAGCCGGAGCTGTCTTCCTTTACTGAGACCAGACTGTCGGGACCTGCTCATGCCATCATACAGTGCAGGTTGTGTAATGTGCCCCCATGTACTGAGCAATCGGTAAACCGATGGCTGATTTTGAAGTTTGTTCGCTGCGCTGGTGCGGATGAGGATGGAATCGGGTACATGTAAAAGGAGATATGTGCATGCGCGAGAGCAGAGAGCAGAGGTGGGAAAAAAGGATGACTATACCGAGATCTAGAATATGCCGAGCGCAAATTATGCGCACCAGTACGAACCGACAGTCGAAAATGATGTCTCTCTTATTTTCAATAACAGTATACAGTTCATTGGCGATAAAAATAGTTGCTATGTGAGTGGCCACTGTAACATATTACGTATTGTTTCCCAATGCAACATGCACCGTCATTCTCTGTTTTCGTTGATTTACAATCACAACTGACTGCAACTGAAAAGACTAGTAGGAGGCGGATTATCAGATCCCCCCACATGCCCAACATCTCACCTGACACTTGCCGCATTTAGTCCTCCGAATCTTATCTTATCTTGCTAACATCTTATCGCAGGCTCGGATCTACTGCAGACATCGGCACCATAATTTCTCTTGGCCCTGGGTCATTTTTTCCCGCCAAAAGTCCATCGTCTGCAATTGCCCACCGCCCCGCTGCAAGGTTACGGAGAGCTACTACTTACTAAATCCCTCTCCCTCTCGGGCTCTATCTCCAGACAACTTCACAGCTAGCAATCAGCAAGTGCATTCTGGATACCCCGAAGCGGATACATATCGGCGTGCAACAATAACGGGCATACGCACCATACGGACTCGGCGAGGGAAAGTTTGGGAGTGTTAGATTTGCCTCCCTGGAGCATCAATAGGGAAACGGTAGATATACCTATACGCCACTTACACAGCCACATAACGGAAACTGGAGGCAGGGCTCTGTGGGAGTAGCGTTGGTGTAGCTAAACAGAGTTGGGAAGGAAGAAACATTTGGGAGTAACTTGCGTAGGCCGAAGCTTGCAGCAGCAGCATCGAGCGTTTGTGCAGCTTGTTGGGAGGTGATCAAGACGGGGATTGGGATACAATACAAGGACGAGTAAGCTGGAATACATATAACCGCAAGAGCTGGAGTTTTGAAGAAGTGGTTGTTTTAGTGGAGGGATATATACATACCCCGGATCTGACAACGATAGCATTGCCAGCTTGTTTCCTTTCTTTTGCTTCTTGAGCGTGCTCTTATAGCTTCTAAGATAGCCATTATGGTACGTCCCTTTCTATCCCCTCATTGTCCCCTTTCTCCTCCCCTTCCCATCATCACCCACACACCTATTAACTCCCCCTAGGCCCACCGCATCATCACCCAAGTCCTCCTCATCGGCAGCCGTGCCATCGGCCGCGCCTTCGTCGAAGCCTACCGCCAGCACTCTGCCGCCGCCAAATATGCCGCTGCGAGTTCCTCACAGACCTCCTCCTCACGCACCACCCCCATGTCACTCCCCTCCAACTCCATCACCCTCGACGAAGCCTGTCGCATCTTAAACGTCAAGCCTCCCCACAACGGAGAAACAAACATGGAGGACGTGATGGAACGGTTCAAGAGGCTCTTTGACCAGAATGACCCAAAGAAGGGAGGAAGCTTTTACTTGCAGAGCAAGGTGTTTAGGGCGCGGGAGCGGATCGAGGACTGGGTGAAGGAGCAGGAGGCGAGGAAGTTGAGGGAGAAGGAGGTTGATGAGGGGTGGAAGCCGAAGGTGTATAAAGACCGGTGATGACTGGGGAAGGGGGGACGTGGGGGGGTGGGCGGTGAGAATTGCTAGAAGTGTTGTGTCTCTATTTTGGGACTCGGTGTTATGTCACGGTATTGGTGGGGACCTTTGCTGCAATTGATATTAATATAATTAGAACATGTTCCCTTCTCAACTTTCTTTTTTTTACCGTTCTTGTTAAATACATTTTTTCTTCTTTTCCTTTTTCGGGGAAAATTCTCATTTTAGGCTTTTCCCTTTATCAAAAAATCTCAACCGTATCTATCTACCATGTAAAGATTTTTTTTTATTTCTATTTTTTTTTTTTTTGGTTACTATATATCCTACCTTCCTACTTACATATGTATCCCCCTAGAGAGCTCCTCCCTAGCTAAAACGCTCCAGCCCCAATAATCCCCAACAACTTGGAAAGAAAGGAAAGAAAAAGGTCCTAAAGTAAATAGGCTAGTATGTGTGTATGTATGTATGAGTATATGTACCATTTAAAGGAACAAAGTAAAATAGGTATCAACTTATTCTTTTTTTCACCTTTGTTATATGTTACTTGAACTAGTTAGTACTTAATCCATCCCGTAAGGGTGAGGCGCAAGGTGAAAAGATTTGATTGAAACTTGTGTTGATGGTGGTATTTTTAATTCAGGGTAAAACAGGTAATAAAATTGGCATGATGCATAGCAGGAACAAAAATAAAGATTAAAAAAAAAAAAAAAAAAAAATCTCAATTCTCTTAATTAATTTTTCTTTTTTTTCTCTATAATATAATTCATTCGAAAATTACTTGATATACAGACCCGGGCTTCGCATTGTGCGTAGCTAGCACTTCTAGACATTAAAGGATTAAATTTTTGCAAAAAATATAATCCCAAGATAATTCATGATATGAACATCAATACGTTACTGGTATCTAGGCATGAGAATCCTTCGTTTTTCAATTACTTGATGCTATTAAACTAGCCGTTACACATACACATAAACACTACCTCCTTTCCTCGTACCCCCCCCCATTTACGCTGCACCTCTATCCGCACACCAACCCTCTCAATCCCTCTCATCCTCCTCTATTCCCTCGACCTCTCTCCCTTCCCCTTCCCTTCTCCCTCCCGCATCCACACTACTACTAGTCACCTTGATCCCCGGCACTGCACTCCCCTCCAGTTCCACCCCATCGGTGCTCCCGCCCGGCGCCTCCGCCCGTCGCCTCATATGGCGGCGGCGGTAGCGACCCCGAAGCCCCGTCGGCTTCCAACAAGTCGTCTCCACCGTCGTCCTCGACAAGCTCTGCGTTGCGTATCCATTTCCTTCGACGGGTGTACTTGCCCCAGCTATCTGCTCCTTCACGGGTGCCGTTGTTCCACTGTCGTACCCCAGTATAGATTATCAGCAAACCCACACCCAAAATCACCCTTCTTCTTCACACAAAAAAAAAGGAAGATGTGAATAACCCACCTTGTTGTCATAATAAATCCAGCCCTCCCCCCCACGCCCCAGCTCCCAGTTTATCTTTCACCGCCTGCTTCTTCCCGTTCTTTCCCCCCTCCCATGACTGCTTTTCCCATCATCATCCGCCCCATCAATCCTCCATTCCGCGTCCACCCACCTCCACTTGACCCCGCTCCCCTCGGTGTCTCCGGTAACGTGAACTCCTCTAGCGGCGGACACGGCTCGAGACTTTCATCCGTCCACGGCGCCCGCTCATACGCGAATAGACTCGTATTCCATCCGATCCCGAGCCAGCGCCGCTGATTTTCGTAGATGACAAAGGTGAACCTGACGCCAGGGGAGGAAGGACCAGTGAGGCTGGTTCCGCGCCCAGTGCTTGTGGCGCCGAGCGAGGATTTGGTAGTAGTTTGTGGGAGCGCGAGGGAGGTTGTGGAGGCATTTGGAGTCGCGGCCGGCGTCGCCCCGCCGGATTTCCGGGGCGGGAGAGGGGGGGGTGCGGGTATGAGCGCCGGACCGGACAAATCCAGTCCGGTTAACTGCTCGCAAAGCCATCTTATCGTCAAGGACCTCCACAGAATGGTTCTGGTGACCTTCGCGGGCCTAGAGTGCCACGATAGGATGGCCGTTCCAGCGACCAGGACAATGCGTTTTGTAGTAATAATATGAAAGGGCCAGATGGTTAAAAATAGCCATAATGGTGTTACAGCAAGCATCCGGAACGCCAGGGCCGTTAGCGCTGGGCCGGTAGTAGCGGAGGTCGGGGTGCGGGTTGTAGATAGGAATGTTGTGAGGCTGTGGAAGGGCTCGAGGAAGATTGTAACACGGGCGGTGAAGGAAGTAAGGGTGTCGAGGATTTCATCTAACGATGGATGGGTAGCTTCTACATGAATGTCCCGAAGCACCATTAGCATATCCAATTGCCCACCTTAATCATCAATCAACACTCACCCTCTCTATACCTCCTCAAGAACATCCCAAGCGCCATCCCTACCACCACAACGACGTTCCCTCCCCACCTCAAAACCACCCCTCCATACAGCGCCACCGCCCAGAACACCGCAACCAGCAAAAAACTCTCCCATGGGTCCCCCGACGTCCATGTCAGGAGCCCCATCAACTTATTCCCCATCCTCACATACGGATAACTCTGGCTTAGGGCCCTGGTGATCTGCGGCGGGGTCGCTACTAGCAGTGGAGACTTCTGCGTGACTTGGTACCGCGACCGGGACGCGGGGGATGTAGATGCGGGTACGAATTGGGCAACGGTTGGGGGGTTCGGGCCGCTGAAATTACCGGAGGATCCATCCAAGGAGTCCTGCGAGGTGGAAGCGCCGTTGGAAGGACCGGGGAGAGGGGAGTCGTAGGTGGACGGCATGTATGATAACCAGGGGATCTCTGTGGGTAAGGCCGGGGGATATTAGCTTGTGTGCTGTAGCTCTCAGAAGTCAAGCGGGACTAAGGTATCGGGGGACATCGCCATGAGGGGAGCAACGATGATGACAGTTCCGAATCTGGGACAGTGCAATGCAACGCAGATATTCCCCCCTCCAGAAAGAACACTGCGCATAGCATTGCGGATATGCGGGAAGAAAAGCGGGATATAAGCCAGTACGCATAAATACATACCAAAAGCTGCCATACATCCCTTGCGCACTTCGGCTCAAAGTAAGTATTCTTCTTCTTGCTTCTTATCTTTTATTCCAAAAAACTCAAACTGCTGCAAGCATGCAACCTTTTTGTTAGACCCTGTTGGTTTCGGATGTTAAACTTTTGTCTGTAACCGAGTTGTCCGAATTTCGTTTGTGCCGACTACCTACGTCGCTTTGCTTCTTTACTCTAAGCCCTACGGGCAAGGAAGGTGTCGAAATATGAATTCTATGGATGTATTGGGCGGATGGATTTGGGGGGGGTCCGACTGACGCAAGGCGTCGAGGCAGGGCAGGTTGCAGGTGACAGGTGTTGAAGTGAGCAGAGGTAACCTCGGGAGTGACTGTGCTCCGCGCTGAGCGCTCAACTCTGTGCTAGCATCCAAATGCCGCCTCCGGTCTGTGTTCTATCGGCTTGCTTTATGCGGTGACTTGCACGTACATGAAAGAAAACAATAATAATATGGTGGACCAAGTCCTTAGTTACTTTAGAGTTACTCCAAAAGCCGACTGTGGCCCGCGAAAAGCTTCGTTCACGTGAAAAAGGGAAAAAAAAAAAGGCCCGTCGCGCACCGCACATGACCAATTCAATACGAATGAGGAATGATCTCGATTTTCGGCACAGAACTTGATCACCAAACTCAAACAGAACGAATCCAGTTGCCAGCCCAGAATACGAAGCTTTTCAGCAGTTTGCCGCTTGCAAGGCGTCTCCATGCTTAACTGCTGTAGCTTGCTTCATGCTTCAGGCTAAGCTTAATTTACCTGATTTTGGCAAACTGCCGAAGGATTCTTTTGTTTACATGTTTGTTTGCCGCTACCGCTGCCTCCAAATAAACAAATACAGTATACAGGTACAAGCACTTAGTAACTGCATGTGTTTACATTCCCAAGATGGACATATGTCCTATCGACTCTCTTCCATCCTCCATCCCCTCCACCGCATCCATCGCCGTGCGCGCAATTGCCCCCCCGCGTCAGTGAAGTATCATAATACAACTGCCTTGTCACCACCATGATCCCAGCAACTGCCATCCCCATCCACCCACACATCAGTACTGAGACGCCAATGTTGATTGCCCTTCCTGGGGCCCATAACCACAACAAAGCAATTTAGAATGCCTCCTCAGCCCTAATCCCTCCCCTTTTTGATTTTTCCCCTCCCGCATCGCATCGCGTATCTTTTCCTCCATTTGTATTCTCTTTGGAACACGTTTATACCTCCCATATCAAAATAGTCCCCATCACGATAAACGTTAACTATCAATCTGATTCCCCACTTTGCGCGTGCCGACCCCCCTTCCCCCCGCATCCCCCCAGCTGCCTTCCCATAGGCCCCATCGGCACCCCAGCACGTGCATTGCATTAAGTAGGTTTACGTCCGCCGCCCAATGTCCAAGCCCATGAGCTTCTTCGCCCTCCCCTCCCGCCTGACTATGCCCAAGGAAACATCCGGCTCCCGTTCAACATCGTACTCCTCCACCAACACCACCGGCACCAGCAAGCATCACCACCACCGCGACCGCGACCGCGACCGAGAACGAGACAGAGACAGAGACAGAGATCGGGACCGAGAATACTCCAGCATGCCTCGTGAGTCACGCAAGCATCGGCGCACAAGCACTCGCGAGGATCCACGGGACCAGGCGACATATACCACCTCGACGGGGTACTCAGATTCGGAATCGTCTCCTGTCATTCCACTGTTTCCGAACAAGTCGACTAATATCCCGCCGCCGCCTGCACCAACGCCACCAGTTCCGGGGACGGCCCCCTCGGGGTACACTTACGTGTACGGCTCCCAGCCGCAGTACAGCAGTGGGGTTTATCAGGCGCCGTCCGATACCGACTCTGCGACTGCAACGGTGGGAAAGCGAGCTTCATCGAAGTACAAGGAAAAAGAAACAGTCAAGCCGCCCCTCGCGATTCCTGCACCAGCCCCAGTTCATGCCCTTCCTGCCCACCTCCCGCCCCGGCGCCAGCGCCTAGCGCTACCACGACTGCCCTCGTCCCCACCAAAACCTGGCTTCGGACCACGCCCGCTGCCACTAACTCTCCCTCCTCCAGTCCCGGCCCCGACGCTTCCCCCGCCCCCGTGCCCCCGTCCCGCTGGCGCCGTTTTGTCCCCCGGCTCCGCGTACCCCGCCCCCGCATTCGCGTCCCTCTCCCCTCTTTGCGCTTCGTATGGCGCCTACTCCTCCTCATCTTCACTGGCGGCCTCATATATCTGCTTACACCTTTCATTCCACCTCTCTTAACTCTCCACCTCGCACCATCCCCTCTCACAACCTTCACCCACGTGAGCGACTACCTCAGTTGCACGCTCGACACTAGCTCCTACCCATCATCTCCTATCGCATGGTATCTGACCAAATCGTGCATCGACGCTGGACACACTGCATGGGATAATGCCACTGGTATCTGCGCAGGGCGTGCAGAGACAGGGCCTGTAGTCAAGGTGAACTTCGGGGCGTCCATGTGGTGGGGCGGGAAGGAGGAGAAGGAGGAGTGCTGGGAAAGATGCAGAGAGTCGTGCCTTGGTTGGGGTGCAAGAGGCGGCGCCGTGGCGGGCAGATGCCATGTTGGTGGAGGAGGTGTTGGTGGTGGAAAGTGTTGGGCGGAATATAAGGTAGTGGGAGCGGGTGAAGCTAAGGAGCAGAGGGTTTAAGTGCAGCCGAATTGGGGATTCAACAAAGGATACGATACCGTTGTTGTCACAAAGCATGCGGCCCGTTAAAACTGTGGAAGTGGGAGAGAGAAGGACTAAACGAAAATCTTTATTTTTTCGTTATTTTTTCATTATTTTCCTGCTCTCACTGAAGACTTTTCATTGAATGATACCGCTGGAGATCCTCTGGGTAATGGAAATCATGTGTAGGTTCTGTTGGGGAGGGTTTCTGTAATGATATATAAGTCTGAGATATTACATGAATGTTGTTACGGTACGGTGGAGGAGGAAAGTAACAGCTGAATGATTACGAATAAAATTTATTGCAATTGTTTTCACTCGTGCAATAGTGACTGGTAATCTCGGTACCTTCTCATGATTGTGCTCAAATTCATTACTATTTGGTAGAATACAGGTACATTAATATACAGATATTCTTCCCAGAGGACTACCTTGGTTCCACATAGGAGGAGGCAATACAAAAAAGTAGGTAAATACAGCAAAGCCCAATTAAACTCCAAATCCGGCCCAGGCCGGAGCCAGAAAAAGGAATGTCATAATCTCTCACTAATCACGATGCAAGGAGGTAATCAATACCTTCGCTTGCATTTCTCACCTCTCTTTCTGTAGCATTTTCAATCCGCCTTCCAGAGTCCTTGTTCGCCTTGCTGAACATCTCATATGTCTGTTTCTTCACAATATCCTGAGCGTTCTTTAGGTGCACAGAGATATTATACACAAAGTTATCTTGTTGCACGGATGTGCGGCCAAGAACGTCCCACAAGTCGTTGGCCTGGGTGTAGTCCTCATCAGTTACATCCCAATGGAATGATGTAGCAATGCCGACCCACTCTCGTGAGTATCGTGCTTGCAAGCAGGGATATACGTGATAGAGCAGAAAGAGAAAGGGTAATTTGGTTGAAGCCATAATTGTTCTTGTTTGCGGGGCCGACGCCGGCAAAGGCACCGTCACGCTGAAAAGATTTGAAGGCCTTCAGAGGACAGTTGGGGAGATGCTTTGTTAGTTTACACCAAGACGGTGACGGTGAGCGTCGGGGTACTAGAAGAGGCCAGATTGCAGGACAGGGTCGGCAGATGGTTCAAAGTCAGGAACTGTGCGCGAGGGTGAGAAAGCAGCTTGCTCAATCTCGGCGAAGTAGTTCTCAGGATTACGATCGAGACTGACCTTGCCGACGGGGCGAAGAGGAAACTCCTTGTGTGGCCAGACTTTGGTGAGATTGAAGATTGCTGTAGCGGAAGTTCTCGGCCTGCCTTGGTGTCATGGTTTGCACATGTACGTTTCATGATGGGTATTCACTGTGATCGAGGGCGTTGAACAGGTCCTCAGTATGCCATTCACGGTTCTCAGAGGCCATCCTCGCCGCTTCATCTTTGGTAAAAGTCTTGTTTCCCTGGGTGGACTTGAGATGAATCTGGACATAGTGGAAACTTCTATCCGGTTTTGTAAACTTGTATGTGTACCCGGAGTAGTCGTTCATGTTCCTGCAAGAATATAGAGTACCACGGTCACTGTAAGAGATGCATGAGTTCGTGGATAGCCTCCTGGTTATTGGGAAAGGTAGTCCCAAAACATAGCAGCATCTTTTAAGTTGGTTTGAGGTTGCCTTTTCAGGGTATGGATAAAGAGCGGGAACTTTGATAGGTCACGGAGAAAATCGGAGTAATTATTGAAAACCCAGTCCAGATTACCCTCCTCGGTGTAAAACTTGATTGAAGATCCTCTTGGGTCTCTAGCACTATCTGCAGAGCCCTTCTCTCCTCCGGCAGGCGAGAACCGGCAGAGTGCCTTTGTCTTCTTGCCAATGCCATTGAACACGGAAGCAGAGGTCAAATCTGAGGTAGCCTCGAACTCACCGCCTGCTCCCTTGGGATGGACCACACACCGAGGAATACGTTCATAGTTGAAGTGCGCAAGAAGGTCGATGAGGTGGAAATCCTGCAGGAAAAGAGCGCCGTGGGCGCCCACTCCCTGGGACTCGGACGGGCTCCGTTGCTGGGGGTGTACACCGGAGCGTCCTTGTACTAAACCTGATGTCAGTCAGGCGACCCTGCAAGCTGTGCACATTAGGTTAGGAGCTCTCTTTTCTTCAAATATGACTGTGAAAGATAGGCGCAACTATAGGCTGTGTAGAGGAGAGAAGTAGCGTTCTGCTGCGTGCAGTGAGTAACTATATTGGTGAGGGAGTACTGAGGGCTTTATAGGCGGCTAGCCACGATAATCGTAGACCTCTACCTACCGCACTGGCTTCCGCAGGCAGAATGTGGCCATGAAGTAATTGGGTATTGCCCTACATCGCTAGCCCTCTGGAATTCCGCACCACCGAGAGCTTCAACTACGTTGGTTAAGAGAGCGAGCTCGCTAAGGCGGGGGATATGATGCAGGGTAAAAATTGTTTGTGTGGGGAAAGTTTGGGCATAGCTTGCGGTTGAGGAGACAACTGCCGAGGTACAAGAAGTGCGACATAGAATACGTGAATACGTACTCGAGTAGATGGAAGCAATTTGACTCTGCAGCACTACAGCTGCCATATCAGGACTTAACTGTCATTAAATAAGCATCGATCTACAACGACAGGAGCATGTTAACGTACTGCACATTACATGCGGGATCATTACAAGGGATTTGATGCGCTGCCAATGGCGCTTGACATCAATTGATATGATTAGTCAGGATACGTCAGTATAGCATGCCGATGTTCCTCTAGCGTCGAATTCGCTCATGACTAGGCGAATAGTTCGAGCTCCTTTAGTATCAAGCAGTAGCAGAATACTACTAGTATAAAATTCGCGTGTGAATGTAGCATCACCATCGTCATCCTGATCTGTGAGAGCAATTTGTGTGCAGTATGGCACATTAGAGGGAAAGTATTATGGTTCTAGACGGCTGACTGCTTGTGATGTCCGTTATTACACTAGCGGAAGGGCAACCCGCCAAAGTCGAACGACAGGAGATCGCCGCCAACGGCTGGCACATACCCAAGTTGTCGTGATATTCCTGCCAAAGGAGTTGCCAAGCTGTCAAGTACTCTGCTTTTTTAAAGAAACAAAAAGGCAGTGCCTTATGAGCGCATAAGAACTTACATAGTATGTAACACCAGATCCCAGTTTCAATCTTGATTCATTTTTATTTGATTATCTTTTCGCGTGGGGAAAAAGCAATGTGTGGATCTCTGAACACATGGGCAAGGTTCGGAGAGATTCTCTGCAGCGAGATCCAAATTAATTCTTGCAAACGCACCTTCCCATGCACATGATCCCACGGCCGAATACCTCGGGCACTATGCACTGGCATGAAAGCATTAGAAGGTAGCGGGTGCTTTCCGTCCAACCTCCACAAGGTCCCATTATTGTATGCCAGTGCACCTGGCTTTTCACAGTTGCGCTGAATAGATAACTTATCCTACATGAAAAGCCTTCTGCATAATGAAAATCCAGGGGCATCATATTACAAGAATGAAAACGTATTTCTAACAGTCGTGACCAGAATCATAAAAACAATGTTCTCTCGTTACTCCCCCTTTATTAAACGACTCGGAACGTGAAGAGAAAATATAATGGCATATTTGCTACACTACTGGTGGTCTCGTGCCCACCCGCTACCACTACTGGCTGTTTTGTATGGTATTCTGGGAGTAATGTCAACCAAGGTACCAAGTAAGCAAATTGAAGGTGAGGGACTTACAACCAACCAATCCATTCCTTCAGTCACACCTACATTGTTCATCCATTAGCCATATCAGATTACGTTACCCTTCTGGACGACACTCACCATCCCCCGTGACTGCGCTACAGCTAAATATGCTCCAGCTCCGGTCCTTTAACCTGGCCAACTTGAGTGCATCGCTAATCTCAGCAGCACTCAAGACACCAGGCTGGTCTTGCTTGTTCGCAAATACCAAGAGCGCAGCATCTTTCAACTCTTCCTCATCCAACATGGCTGCTAGTTCCTCACTAGCAGTGGTAATTCGATCCTTGTCTGTTGCGTCGACAACAAAAACAACCTAAGACAAAGTATTAGTATGATCTGGTAGTTGTGGCCTTTCATACTGGGAGCGGATGAGTTACAGCAGCGGTGTTAGCATAGTAACATCTCCAGTACGGCCGTATACTTGTTTGGCCCCCTTATTAAATATCAATCAGCGACCTGTTCACCCCACAACGAAACGAGTTTCGGTTACCTAGATCCTAATAATAAAAGAATTGTAAGCAAAGTATGTATTCCAACAAGCAGGAAATGTCATACCCAGACGTTGAAATTCAAGTTCTTGTACGTCACGCTCTCAACATTGAAGCCTATCGTTGGTACTGTGGTAACGACCTCCCCAATCTGGCCAAAAGAGGTCGAACAGTCAGATCGGCTCCTTTGGGTTCTTCATCGAAAGGAAAGATACCTTTAATCTGTATAGCAGGGTCGTTTTTCCGGCATTGTCCTTTTCCGCAGGTTAGTAAGCTGTCAGGAAAGTGTGGACACGTCAAGATATTCACAAGACCAAGTATCAGAATCCGCACTTCCTTCTTGGACCAGAGCCTCGAGAAAATGCCGGATATCGTTCCACCCATGTTCGTGCAACTGCAGTTTGCTAATCAGGATCGCTGAGGGCGTGCCACTGGAGCAGGCGAAGTACTTAAGGGGTGGCTGTGGGACTGTTCTGCGTATTCGGGATGCCGAGCTCCAGGACGCTGTGGAAAGGAGTTGGGTGTTTCTACAGCTCTGGGTTGGCCAGCTGCTGCAGGGCAAAATACTAATGAGCTTGTGTTACTAAGCCCTCTTCGGAGCATACCGAGCTGTGCAGCTCAGCAACCAGACTAGTACTTGTAGCTCAGTGCAGGTGCTCAGCGGCCAGTCCACTTCAAATTCGCGACCATGGGACGACGCGGCGCTCGGGCGGAGGGTAATTCTCACAAATCCTTCGACGTGCTAAGCGATGGAGCTGATTGAGTTTCACGATGTTAACAGGCGTGGAAAGAGCCGATGCAATCGCACACATGGCCCACCATTCAGATGATCAACCAGAGGAATTACTACACGTTTGCTTGATGGCCCACCCGCGAAGCGCTGGCTGATGGCGCTTGTAAGGAGTATCTGAAGTGGCAGGACCAAATGATGGCCTATTGACAGCAGCAGGAGGAGAAAGCCAGAGCCGCCCTGCAGGGCAGCCGCCAATGGCTGCAGTAACACCATGGATGTGGATCAGGAGCATGAGAAGGAGGAATAAACATTAGGCTCAGAAATCATTGTCATCCACCTTGGCAATCAGAATTTCCTAATTGGGTGATGCGCTGCCAAAGTTGATTGAATACAGTTGATTCGTTAAGTTATTATTGATTAATTATTCGATGGTTTGCACACAGCTTATATATACATGATTTCTGATCTCCTTGATAGCATGAGGTTGTAGGCATTCCGTACATACTATCGATGCCATACATACCTCGCACGCCATACCATCGATGCATAGCATACTTTACATGCCATACCTCGCATGCCATACCTCGCATGCCATACATGCCATTGCACGATATTCCAACAAAAATCCATTCCGAATGTAGTAGAAAGCGAAGTGAGTGAGCAGAGTTTGAGCTGGAGTCGCAGCATTCAAAATAATTGAAGGTTGATCAGAGTGCCCAGAACTGCGAGGAAGACGGCGAAGAAGACAATTTATGGGTTGGTTGAGTGAGATATCTGGCGACCGCAAGTAGAGAATGTGGAATAACAAGCAATGCATCCTGCCGAGCTCTAAGGACTTGGTTATTTCATACAACAATAGTTCTTCTGCCGAAGTGGTCAAAGAGCGCAACGACGCGGGTAGAATGGACTGAAGTACCATAACTTAACCCGCCGGAATATTTCGTCGGCTATGTGGCGTTGGGCATACCCAATACGTCGGCCCCGAGGTATAGACTCGTTTGACCTATGCGGCATGGGTGGTTCAATGAGAAGATTACAAAAGTAAGAGGAGGCCGTTCGAGGACATAAGTGTAACTCTTTAGAGGAGGCAATGCGAACAGAGCTTGGAATTCAGAAGATATTTATGGGTCATATTCTGCAAAATTAGGGGTTCTTGATCTCCAAAAAGGTGCTATATAAATGGAATGCTGTTCCATCAGGGTTGCAAAATACAGGTATATATATCATTCTATTTCTTATTCTTGCAGGTTAGTACTCATTTATAATCCGGGGGTATAGAAGCTCTTAGCCCCAAATTGTGGGGCAGGGTTTTCTCAAGCTTGCATTGTCGATATTTGGGCCCAAAATCTTACGGTATGCTGTGTTGAAGAGGGAATGTGTGTTGCTGGATTAAGGTAAATAGTAGACCCTTTCTAGTCTCATAACAAGGTCCGACCCTGTTTGATTTGCTAAAGTCCGCAGGATGAATCTGAAGTAAGTATGGTTGTATGGATATTACTACTGCATTCATTAAGGCACTGCTAATGTCTCAGTTTCCTTACAAGAAGATCAATCTTCTCAGGTGATATGACGATCTTCTGGCAGAGGAATTGAAACTGTGATTTCGACTTGCGAACACCAGATAGTGATACAAAAAGAATTTAAAATGCTATGGCGAGGTAATGATTGCACCCATGGTAAACATATGGGACTTGACTTACCCTCAAAAGATAAATAACCTTGAACATAAATAAGGACAAATCCTCAACTTTTGACCATTCCAAAAAGATACAGGGGCGGCGGTCATTACTTGAGCGGTCTTACGATATATATACGATGGGAATCCGGATGACCCTATATCGACAGCACAACTCATCTTGTACCAATGGCCACGCCCCGCTTCAAATGGGAATATATCGGTCAATGGGGGGCTCGGAGTCAGGAGGTGCACTTGGGAACCCGAAATTCATATTAACTTTGAAACAACAGCTGCAAGACATGATCATCTGTAGCGGGGCCACCGGCACCAGAAGGAAGACCGGTTCCAGGAACGGCTTCACCAGCTCTTAATGGTAGTGCTGGTGGCAATGGCGCGGTTACTCTACTTGGTGGTCTGTTGATGCCTACTGGTTCCAGTCCCCTTGAGTGATGTGAGGGAAGAGACAAAACGGTACCAATTCTGCCGCTAGACCAGACCACCGCAGAGTAATAGCCATGCTGCCCAGGGTGATGAAAGGGAGTACCTCGGGAGTATTATGATTGTGGGCGGTGGAAGCCAGTTGCTCGAGGAGCGGTACGTTGTGCGTTGGGCGTTTAAGTTTCGACAGAGATATCTGCAATCTTGTTGTCTAGGTTGCGGGGAATGAAGTGGTATAGCGACCACATACTTGTTATGGTTGCCCTCCACCTCTGGAACTTGATTCGTCGGGAAGAGCGCCAGTGTGTTTGGGAAGCTGAAGAGCATGAACGACAGTTAGATGCGACCATCCGACTATGACATATTGGGCTCAGACTCCTGGCTTATAAGTCATGTGGCCGTATTGAGTTACTGGCTGTCGTCTGTTGCACAAAGGCATAGCTAGAGCTGGTACCCAGGGGTGGCCATTATACTACACCTACTCGTTAATGGGGAAACTCTCTCGCACTTGCGGCAGTACCATACTCTTTTGGGTGAATTACATAATTATCTGTGACTTGTCACGTGATACACAATACTCATCCAACATTTTTCAAGAGAGCGGGCTCGCCACAGCTTGTAGAACAGGGAATATACCTCTCACGCTCGGTTAGGCCGAGACGACACAAGAGTGCTGTGTCCGTCCCGTATGATGGCCACCCCATCCCGTGATATTGCCCCCCCCACACTTCCGTGCAGAGGGGCAGTGAAGTGTGCGCTATCGTCAATCTCGGCGCCAAGCTCTGCGATGGCCGTTATCCTGTCCTATGAATTTTTTTTTTCGTAGTGCGGGTCCCCAATAACCTTTGAAACGGATCTCTGTCTATCTGCACACACCTCTACAACTGAGACCGATTGTGTGGATTGCATGCTTGCTACGCCATTCTTTGCCTCATCACTTCGTGTGTCGGCCATTCCACCGATAGGGTCACAGACAATTGACATTGCCAGTGTATCTGTGCTTTACTTTGCGCGCTATGAAGCGATTTCCGGTGGGTACACCTTCCCTCTTCCACATCCCAATCTCATTTCTCCTCTACTCATCATTTCATAAGAATTAACTTCAACACTTACACATTACTGATATTTCCCCACTTTTCAATCAGCTATCCTATGTGCGAGTCATAATGAGCCAACAATATCCACGAAATTTGGCTAACCCCTCGAAATTCGACCCATGGATGTCCGCCTTCCCGACTCGACCAGGCAGCTACTATGTCCAACACCGAAATGCTTCATCTCATGCACAACAAGAAGCTTGGACACCTTGGGATGGTGTTGGAACATCTCAAAGCAGCATACCAACACACAGCAGCTCTCGCCAACGAGACCCAAGCCGTATTGACAGACCCTGGAGAAATGCTGCATTAGACGCTAATCAATTTCAACCTATACGACAATCTTCACATTTCCAGCAAAGGGAGCGTTCTAGGAGTGCAGCATCATCCCCTCCACCAAAGAGATCAAGAGTTCCAACCCCCAGGCAAAGACCTGATCTCAGGGACCGAAATGACCGTAGGGATCGAGGTGATCGTGGCCGCGGTGGTCGAGGAAACACGGCTGCGAGGTCATCAGCGACAGCATTTGCTTCCAGTGAATACATTGACGCAGAATACCTACAATCAAAGTATCCGGAAATCCCTGAGGAGGAATTCCCAAACGCCCACAAAGATTTATGGGCAAACCCTAAGGCGTTTCTATGGAACACCAGAGGCCTTAACCCTAGAGCTTCCTTTCTCGTTGAACGAGGAGATAGATGTAGATGCAATGTCATTCTGCAAATCCCGCACTCAGAGGTATCTAGAATAGATGCTCTTGGAGATGGCTTAAGCAAGGTCAGTGATCAAAGAAAACCCCTTGTAATCATTTGAAGTTATACTCACATTCGTCCTGACTTAAAGAAAGAGGCTGAGCGCAATGCATGTCAACATGCTATACATAAACTCCACGAAGCAGGCATACTCAAAGAACTTGCATGCCCTCTGTCAACTACTTCCTATGACCCCGAACTTATCAAAGACGAAGCTGATGCTAAGATTGATATCTATGACTACTGCGCTCGATATGATACAGTTCCCACATTTGATGTTAATGACATTAGGAGCCGTGGACGGTCAGTCGTCGAGGTCACAGTAACTATGCCCCAACAAAACATCAATGCAGTTGCTCGTGCAAAAGAACGAAAAACTGCCGAGATTCTCGCATGTGTGGAGTTCAAGCGTCAAGCAGAAGACTGGCACGCAAAAAATGTAGATGAAGACTTTATAGTCAGAGATGCTAGAGCGCTTACCAGCCGTAACGCCAAAAAGTTCTTTGAGTTCTACAAGATGAAGAACAAGAACTGTGAATACAATGCCTTATTTACCACTCCAAGAGGTACCAAGAAACTTACAGGAAGCACTACACAGGCTCAAATGATGCTCAATGGAGAGCCACTTGGAGAACCAGTGCAAGCGCAAGGCAAGAGATACGCTGAAATCGGTGCCTATCTCACTGGAGCTCTTGCTTTGAAGCAACAGCATCCAGAGTTATTCGAAAACTTCTTGCAGGCCCTGAGGCAAGGCAATGGAGAACTACTGAGGCCTATATCTCCTTCATGGATTAACATTGATCAGGATTGTTTGCTCGCCATGACAGATACAATTCTCAAGTGCAGGAAAGCTGGCATGGAGGCCACTAAAGCGCGGCACGAGCAAGAGGAAGATGAAACGGTCCGAAGAGCCCCGCCCCGCCGAATGCTGCCATCCCAGTTCGTGGAGAGGAAAAATCAGGAGTTGAAAGAGGCACTTGATCAGTACATGAAGGATCCTAAGCTAGAAGACCTTCGAAGGAAGAAGTTTGATCTTCCTATGAACCAGTATCGTGAAAAAGTACTGGAGGTTGTGAATAATGGACCTGTGAGCATCATTGTAGGAGCAACAGGAAGTGGAAAGACTAGTAGGGAATCCCTCAATATGCTATTCATCTTTTTGATGCTAACCTTCCCTCAGCCCAGGTGCCTCAAATCTTGTTCGACGATGCCATACATTCTGGCAAAGGTGCTGAATGTAATATTATATGTACACAGCCTAGACGTATCGCCGCTACTTCAGTAGCACAGAGAGTAGCGGTTGAACGGAACGAGTCACTGCAGAAAACCGTTGGATACCATGTTAGATTCGACTCGAAGCAGCCAATGCCTGGTGGAAGTATCACATATTGTACAACCGGTATCCTCTTGCAACAGTTGCGAAATCATCCCGAAGACGCATTGAAAGGTATCACGCATTTGCTTATTGATGAAGTTCACGAGCGAGATATCTTGATCGATCTATTACTTGTTATATTGAAACGGGTTATGGCTGCCCGAGCCAAGAAACGGCTTCCGGAGATTAAGATTATCTTGATGAGCGCCACAATGGACACCGAACTTTTCTCAGGTTACTTTCAACGGAAGGGTCCAGACGGCGGCATATTAGCATGCCCATATCTAAGCGTACCTGGGAGAACCTTCCCTGTTAGGGAGTTTTTCTTGGATGAAATACAAGAACAGTTAAGGGCAGTGTATCAACCCAGTGAACTAGGTCCTCTATTGAATGAGAAAGATACACGACCCTTCCTTGAGGTGGAGGCAAATTTCTTCCCAGCGCAAAAAGCTTCTGCAACCAGATCGGAAGAGAATGAAGAGGAGGATGACGACTCAGACGCCGTGATTAACTGGAAGGCAGAGACAGCATTCACTGCGGATGGTCAGGCAACGGTTGCATCAGAAAAAGAGGACGCACTGATCCCTATTGGACTCATTGCTGCTACTGTTGCTCACATTGCGCGAACTACAAATGATGGTGCAATTCTCGTGTTCTTGCCTGGTCTTCAAGAGATCACAAGTCTCGACGAGTTCGTTCGAACGCAACGGCCACTTGGAGTAAACTTCACTGACACTACCAAGTTCAGGATATCCATGTTGCACTCTTCGATTCCTACTGTTCAAAATGAAATCTTTGGAGATGTACCGGAAGGTTGCCGGAAGATTATTTTCTCAACGAACATCGCTGAAACTTCAGTAACTATTCCTGACGTACAGTTTGTTGTTGACTCAGGGAAGATGCGAGAGAAGCAATATGAGCAATCTCGCCGTATCACTCAACTTGTCTGCACTTGGATAAGTAGGTCAAATTCAAAACAACGTGCTGGGCGAGCAGGGCGTGTTCAGGACGGAAATTACTTCGCTCTCTTTACCAAGCGACGATTGGAATCTATGAGAGGAGCCGGACTACCAGAAATACTTCGCAGTGATTTGCAAGAAATTTGTCTGGATATCAAAGCCCAAGGGTTCACTGACCCGGTTGGTCAGTTCTTATCGGAAGCAATTGAGCCGCCAACTCCTGCTGCTATCAACGCATCTGTGCAACAACTGAGAATGCTGACTGCTCTGGATGAAAACGAAAGACTGACGCCACTTGGCCGGGTACTAGCAACATTGTAAGTCATCTTGTACATCTCTTCAAGCAAGTGCTAACATCTTTTCCCAGACCGGTGGAGCCTGCTTTAGGCAAAATGATCCTGCTTGGCGTTATATTCAGGTGCCTTGATCCGATGCTCATTTTGGGCGCATTATCTGCCAGCCGCGAAATTTTCATTTCCCCATTAGCCATGCGGAAGGAAGCTGAGAAAGCCAAGGCCTCTTTCACTAGAGGCACTGCAAGTGATCAAATGGCTTATCTCAATGCCTTCCGTGAATGGCGTGAAGTTAGGGATAGCAAGGGCCAAGCAGCAGCTCACAGATTTGCGGAGGAGAATTTCCTTCATCGTGGAGCCTTAAAGACTGTGGACCAAACAGCTTGCCAGGTTGAAGAGATTCTTGTCGACTCAAAACTGATACCATATACAAAGGCGAGTGATAGATTTAGGTCTGAACTGGGGCATCCATCACTGAATGACAATGCTTCAAGTGTACCATTGATCAAAGCACTTACACTATCAGGAATGTACCCAAATCTTGGTATTGCAACTGGCGGCCGGGGTTACCGTACTGCAAATGAGAACTTCACCATGATTCATCCCAACTCTGTTAACTATCCACGGAGGACTGAGGATCAAATGCCTTATGGTACTCCTGTAACCTTCTCGTCGAAGGCCAAGAGCAACGATGGTAGCTCGATCCTACTGAGAGGTACCACCGAAGTTACAACTTTGGCAACTCTCATGTTTGGAGGCCGGCTTACAACATACAACAACCTCATTGAGATTGACGGTTGGGTACCACTTCTTGCTAATCAATCTACGCTGAAAGTTACATGGGAGTTTCGCAAGTGTCTTGACAGGGTAAGTTCCGCATTTTCGTAATAATTGTACATGAATCTAACGAAGTATATCTCTAGTTACTTCACGTTGCTTTCCAGGATCTTGCCAGAGCTGGAAAGAACAGATCCAACTTCCTGGCTGATCATCCTGCACGAGAAACTTTCGCCCGCGGTTTAGTCGAAGTCCTTGACCGCGACGTCAAGCGCCGCGAGAGAGCCCCACCAGAGAATCGTGCTCAGGGAACTGCCCGTCCTGGTGGCAATGGCAACGTCACATGGAGAAAATAAAAGCAATTGACGATTTGGAACAGAAAGGAGTAGAAGAAACGGGATCTTTGTAGATTATTTTTCATTTCTTTCCCATGTTTTGCCTTGTTACTTTGGCTTTCAAAAAACTCGCATCAATAGGTCGAGGATGGCAAATATGCGAATCCGAATACCACTATAGAAAGGAGTGGATGGAGAGATATGAATGGATGGAATATCAATAGAAGGGCAGGCATTTTTCTCAGAATTGTTTTTGAAAAGCATCATGCATCTGACCAGGAACGAGGATGAGGATTGGGACAGCAGGGGTCCTTCAGCGGAGCAACATATGATAACAACTGCAGCACAGACGGAACGGCTTTCCCTCTCTCCCTCCTCAAAACATCATTATTCAACCTTCTATCTTCTATTCCTCATTCCATCTCATTGTTTGCATCTCTGTTTGCTCTTCGCTTTCCTCGGTCTTATCTATTAAGGGTTCTTCTAAATATCTTTTTTCTTTTACTTTCGATAAAAGGTCTACAGGTCCCGGCGTTTCTTTCTACAGAGATGTGGGTTAGCTCTGATTTCTGCTTTCTTTCTGTTTCACATTTGAGAATTTTGCTGTTGAGGTGCCACCAAAAAAAAGGAAAACGAGAAATAGTTGCAGGGACCAAAACGAGAAAATAGTTGCAGGAGCGGCGTGTATCAACCATCAGTTATAGAGGGCAATAAGTCATTTAAAAAGGTGAAAAACTGGGTGGAATTTGTTTGCTTGTCTTTTCCTTTTCTTGTGTTTCAATTTTTCTTACCCCATTTTTATTTTTTGTGAGGCTGCAATGCAGGGCCGGGGACGTGTGACATGATTCGTAGCTATAGGCGATGTGTGTACATTTATTCGTCCACCCTTTTTTTCCTTCCCTCCTACACTGACTCCATTAAATGGCCTATATTTTCCATTTGCGTGTTTTGACTCTGCGTATTGTTACTGCGTTTTGATCTTCCTCCCCTTGAATTGTGAAACCTGTACTTTTCTTGTGCATGTGGTTTAAATTGAAATGACAACACTACTCCGTTTTACTCGACATTTGGTTCCTATGGTCATTGTATAAAAATATGAAATAAAGAGCACGTCACTAGTAAACTTCTTCAATGGTGCTTAATCGAACACTTGCAAGTACCAAGAATGCATGTATTTAACTGCTTTTCGTATTCTCTCTCTACTTTGGACAGCATTATCTTCTTCCCGTAGGTGCCTTCTTAGCCCCAAATAGTAGCAATTGACTTTGGCGAACATTCCAATCTTTAGATTGGTAAAGATGTGTACTTCAATTCCATAGGTGATAAGTAGTCTGGTTGACCAAAAGGTCATATCTATAAACCTCATATAATCATGTGGCCATATTGCCGAGTTCAACTCATTTCATTTTTCAACTTACTGGCAATGTGGAGGGGAGGTGGGGCAGAGAGATGGGACGGAGTGGGGTGAGGATATGGGAATCGGGGAAACTTGTTTTGATTATTCACATATATTTTATTCTAAGAAGTCTGGCAACAGGCAGTAAGTGGCACGGTGGAAACTGGGTTTATGACCAAACAGCAATTACCCTCAACAGAAGCCTGTACAGCTACAATTCTGCAATACCAATACCTATCGAATAGTCCTCATTGCCAAATTATTAAAGGTCCTGGATGGGGGCTGCAGCACAGCCCTTCCAGATAAAAATCGTCGGTTTTCTTTGCGCTTGTGGAAACCCCCCCTTGTATAAAAGTGGGGCATTCAACATACACAGGCAAAGACAAATCAAACTTGTGAGGGGAATATGCTTTTCACGGGGACCGAAAAGTGTATGCGAAAATTTCAATTCAAGTAACTTCTAGAAGCAGCGTGCCCTGATGAATAAGGGAATTCTGTGGGTGTTGGAACATATGGGAGACAAGATGCATTTGAATATATAAGATTGAAGAGCTATAAAGCTCACCTATGCCACTTTACTGCCTGCCGAGGTCAAGATTGGAGATTCCAATTCCCTCTGCCCCCTTCTGCAAAAGATTATTGGCTGCCTTGGTTGCAAGGGGAGGGGTTGACATTTGTGGCATGTATGTCTATGTCGAAACGGTCTGTGGGAGGGTTATCACACTGTTCTTTGTCCGCAAGCAGTAATCGCCTGAGGGGTCGAGGAGACTATAATCTCGCGAACCCCAGAGAACTTACGACTTGTGATTGTTTGTTGAGAGAGAGAGAGAGGAAAAGGACCTGTGGCAGATTGTGAAGAAGAAACTTAAGGACCCGAGGTGGGCGGAGTGTTCCGTTTGTATGAGAGGGGGATATAGAGAAAAGGTTTCTATGAGGGGGGATTTGCGAAGTGGAATAAGAGAGAGGGGATTAGGTTGGTGGATATGGAGAATGCTGAGAATTTTTTTTATTTTTGTGAGGGCAATGAATTCGGGATAAGAGAATTCGTGGAGGAAATGTTGTGTTTTGTGTTTGTGGTTTCTTGTTTGAAAGCATTATCTAGAAGGGCAGAAAGTAGTTTGAAAAGAACGAAATGGTTTTGTGAGATGATGATGTTGGTGGAGTGGGTAAATATAATCCGGGGTCGTGTACAGACAAAAAAGTTATTTGGTCTTTTTTTTTTTTTTTTTTTTTTTAAAAAAAAAGGGCAATTAGACTTGATACTTGAAAACTCGCATGCGTACTTGTACCTACCTTTTCTATGGCTACAAGGCCAGATGGAGCTCGAGGGAAAAATAACGTAAGGGGAACTAGCATTTCTCATAAACGGTGTCTTTGTAAAAAAAAGTGACTTGTATATATAACAGACCACAGGAGCTCGGGGAGTTTGTTGATGCTAGGGCGATGAGGATGAGAGAAAAACAGAAAAAAAGAAAGATATGGGTATGGAAAGTGGGGGGGGGAAAAAAAAGGAAAGTATGGTACGGTTCTGGGATTGAGAAACGATATGGATTGTGAGTAATAAGAGCATGTATGCGACTGTTTGTAACGTTTTCAATCAGGAGGTCTTGGTATACAGTACACTCTCGATATAAGAATACCGTTGGGTATGATAGCAGGCAAATATTTTTATATCGAATATATTCTTATATCAAGTAGAGTAGAGATTCAGCCATATAAATTCTACTCAATCGCTAGTACTCTTTTGCTGTTGTTATACAGGCAATCAGTATCTGTTCTTTGGCTAGAAGTGTAGGCATACGTACAAGAAAGAAAGTCTTTGATTCTTGTCTGCTTGGTACATTGTAGCACTGGTTTGAAGGCTTCATGTCTTATCTGGATACTTTTGCTTGTGCCATTGTTTGATTGCCCACCAGCCACAGTTTGGATTTTGTGCTACATATTTTTGTATCTTGACACTTGGCTTGGTTCCAATTTTGACCTTTAGGAGCTCCAGCAGGAGACAAGATGAGTATATGAATCAAATTAGGAGGTTTTATCGAAGTAAATTCCATACACAAAGAATTCTGCAGCTGATTGTAATGATGAATTACATTTAGATCAAGTGTGTATACGGTACATGGAAATGATGCCGAGAAGTGGGGTATCTCTTATCGATAAGCTCCCCAATTAATATTAGTGCACCTTCGATATAAGAATATGTACATGACTAAGCAAGAAAAATTCAGAATATTCTTGCAACGAAAATATTCCCGGTCATATTCCTATATCGAGTATTCTATAGTATCCCCTTATGGTGGTGTTCAAGTCCTTTTGCATATTTTTCTCTCTTTTTTACCTCGGACATTATTGATCAATTGATCATTAATACCAATAACTATGCAACTAGCAAGCGTATTGGACCGCATAAGGCAGCTGCTCTTAGGTGGAAACCTATGGCATCTACTGAGCTGCATATCTAGATTGCTATTCTCATTTATAGTGGACTTCATAAAGAGCCTGCAATGAAAGACTATTGGCGGACTGCTCATGGTCAAGGTGCAGACCATTCATTCATTGCGTCTCATATGAGTCTTCGTCGATATGAGCAAATACAACGCTATTTTCATATCTCGGATATAAATGCTAATACATCAGAATGGTATAGCAAACTGGAGCCATTAGCCTCGCACTTCCGAAATCAAGCTCAAAAATACTTTCGTCCTCCGACGCAAGTCTCAATTGACGAAATAATTGTGAGGTATGGAGGCAAAAGTGCGCATGGTCTGAAGTTCCCTCATAAGCCTATTTCTGAAGGCTATAAGGTGTATGCACTCTACTCTAGAGGATATAACTACAATATTCTTTTTTATTCACGGACTAAGAGCTATGGTACACAATTTCAGAGCCTGCCAAAATCAGTCCTACAAAATCCAGCCTTCACACCTATAGCACGCGCGGTAATCTTCCTTGCATGTTCGCTTCCTTATCAGACCTACCAATTCCATATATACCTGGATAACTACTTTACCAGTGTCCCATTGTTTCAGTATTTACGGTATCTTGGGATTGGTATGGCTGGTACTACACGAGCAACAGCTCGAGGATTTCCCTCAAGTCTTAGTGGATTCAAAAAAGGACGAAGTGGCAACTCAGAGCTTGAGTGGAATAGTGTACATGCTGTGGTATGTCCAGTAGCAGCTTCGGAGGTAGTACAAGAGGAGGAATTAGAAGAGATAGAACCGGTACCAATGGAGGAGGGATTGCCAGTAGGGGGAGGATTGCCGGTGGGGGGGGGGGGGGGTTGCCAGTATCAGCAGACGAGAAGCATGAGTGGAAGAAGCAACAAGTACTTGCTCTGGCATGGCAGGACAATAACGTTGTACTCATGTTATCTACAATTCATCAAGTACGCGGTCTTGATAACTATGTCTCTTGCATGCGAAAACGCCCTTCTATTACTAGCACCAATGCTCGTGTAGTACGCCCAATCTTTGGTGACTTATTTCAGCGTCAATTACGTATCCCTAAGGTTGTTTATGACTATAATCAATTTATGGGTGGTGTTGATATAGCTGATCAGCTACGGAGCAGTTATAAGATCCACCTCCGTACCAGACGTGCATGGATGCCTTTATTCTTTTGGCTACTAGACCATATGATAATAAATGCATACCACCTTTTCTGTCATCACCACAGTGCCAAAAAACAATGGAAGTGTTTATCACATGCACAATTTCGCAAGCAACTCATAACTCAACTCTTGGAAATTGGGCAACAACTACAGCAAAAACCTCAGAGAGCGCGACGGTTGATACTACTACATCAACTTCCAGAACGCCGAAAGGCTCCTGTTCCTCATTCTGCAGTTTGGACTGATAAGCGCGGATACTGTATTCAGTGTCGCTGGGACGCACAAGAGGCTGGGTCAGGGCAAGGTGCACAGATTAAGCATGTTAGACAGTCAAGGTTATGGTGTGATTTTTGCAATGTTCCGTTATGTCAAGGTCACTTCAGTGGTTATCATGTACAATAAATATTTATTTCCTAGATCTGTATCACTTAGCGCAATGTTGCGCAGTGTTGCTCAGCGTCGCTGAGCTCGCAGTCGCTCGCAGTAAAATTGGCCGGTTTTATCTCTATAGTAGAGAATTCAGATCAATCAAAAAATCAAAACAAACAGTGCCCTAACCTGTGGATGAGGCGACCCTAACCCTGCCATTGTCATCGGCATTAAAGCAAGTCATGGCGATCCCTTTTTAGTGCCCGGCAGAATGCCGCTTAAGGGGATACTATATGAGATTAGGTTTCTACATAAAGGGAGCGGATGAAAAGTTTAGAAGAATCAAAAAAAGAAATAAAAAAAAAAGGTCACACCAAAGGAATGAAAAATAATGAAAAAAAAAAAAAGGATACAGGTCATATATATATACATCCCCACAACCACATCCAATTATACATCCCACTTCTCTCTCCACTGCTTCACCTGCCTCGTCACTTTCTCATCCGCATCCGCAAGCACACCTTTCAATCTTTTCACTAGTGGTGCAATATCTTCTCTTATGTCACGGACACCCGTGGAGGCGGCGAGGAGATGCGGCTGCTGCGCGTAGGGAAGCGGGCTTGCGCTAGCATTGTTGATGTTTGTGTTGTTTTTACTTTTGTTCAGTGCGGCATTCAGAGTCCGTTCCTCGATCTTGAGTTGTTCTGCGAGTGGGAGTGAGTCGACGTATCTTTTACACCATCGCCAGGGCTATTAGTCTATTTCGTAGCAAAAAAAAAAAAGACTCCAGAAAATCTTCAATTTACCTAATCCAGGTATTCGTCAACACAATCTGCTTCACTGCCGCCTCCGCCTGGTCAAACACATCGACTGTGAACATCGGCGGGATAATTGGAATTGCCTCCCCAGAGAACATCGTGCTCTCGGAGCCCCTTCTGATCGGAAACTGCTGCGGTATCACGGGCGGCAACAGTCCTTCGTCTCCTCCGTCGACACTGGAAATCGAGTTCTTGCGTGGCGGCGTTGGGGGGTGGTTGTCAGAGTACTTTTGGTGGTATTGCTGGAGGAGCGGAGGGAGGGCAGGGAGTGGTGGTGGTGGCGGGGGAGGGAACTCCCATTTCAGTCGGACAGTTATCGACGGATTGCCCCCACCGGCGGTTTGGGGAGAGAGAAGCGTGACATCATCGGCAAAAGGAGCAATCATGGCTTTGTTATTTGGGGCCTGGAGGGAGTACTCCCCTGCGCAGCCTATCGGATAGATGTAATTCGAAGACGCACTCGTCTCGCCGCAAAACATCTTCGCCAGAGGCAAGTATACGCTATCGTTCAGATTCAGTGGAAACGTTGAATGCACTCTCGATATCGAGTGGAAGTAGATCTGCTCCGCCGTATCGTACAGCGCACGGATTACCGGTGCTCGAATCTGCCCGTTCGCCGAGTTTTTCTCGGCCAAAAGCCATTTCTTCTTCCACGCCGCAACCTTTCGGAGGAAAATAATGTTCTCTCCCGTGAAATCCTTTGTCGCCGCAAACTCCTCCAACCCATCTACATAATCCTCTAAAGCAAGTTCCAGCGCCGTAAGGGTGTATTTCGAAGAAAAAGTGATTTTGAGTTCGTGCTCTGAGATGGCCGAAAGCCGTTTATGGCGACGGTTGTGCTCGTAGATTTCAAAGATAGGGAAGAACAGGATGACGAATTCCATCATGCCGATGCCAGGGACGAACCACATCCCTGGGGGCCAGTGCTCGTTGACGATGTAGAAGTCCTCCATGAACCAGGTGGAAAGCCAGAGGGGGAGAGCTGGTAAGCTAGGGGTAGGAAAGATTACATGTCAGTTCAGGGTAATTCAACAACTCGGGGAATATACTTGGAATACCTGAAAAGAATGGCAAGCATGGTTTGAATCTTCCACCGATGTGTATCTTGGATTTTCCGAATACGAAAGAGAATGAAAGGACCGAATCCATATGTCCAGACGGCCTGCATTATTGAAGATGGGAACCTGTTCAAGAGTTACAATGTGTGTTTAGTAATCGATTGAAAACAATACATACCATTCCCAACCTGCTCGACACTGGAACCTTGAACTGGGAGTCTCTGATACGAGCCCAAAATTGTGAAATCTCTTCGAAATGAAGAATACGATTATCGCACACAGGAGCTATTCGAAATTAGCCACAAGTAAGACGCTTGAAGAAGCTCCGTCTCAACCTACCTGCATCCCGGTACCTATACGGATGATTAAGTACGTCCTCTTCAAGTAGCAGAGGCCTCTCCACCAGTGCCAACACCGCGCCACATAGTTCATGTTCTTTTGTGCCATATGAAGGCGACCTTTTCCTTCTGTACAATGCAGCCTGAACTGCTTCTGTCCCCAAAACGTGTTCAAAAGCTGCATATTTTGTGCTTGGAAAAGCGCAATCCCCAGTCTATGCTCCCCATATACATCAGAAATCTTCTAATTTTTCTGTTTTCGACTTTATTGATTACTCACGGTAAACAAATACTCGTAAGCCAATATTCCAACACACACGGCAACGTCCCATTCAGCGGATACGCCAGTATATCAAAACTCAATTGCAAATGCAAAAACACTAGCGCCCATGATACCAACGGAATATTCTTCAACCTAATAAACGGCAATTTCCTATGCCTCCATAATATCACGAACCCAATTGTAAAGATCGTCGTCCAGATGCAGAAGACCACGAGGTATATTGTGCCCACGCGGTTCAGCCGGATGGAGCCCCAGTTGGGCGGCTCTTTGAACATCATCATGTCGATGCCCATATGCTCCATGTCCATAGACATATCCATCATATCCATGTTCATACCCGTTTCCATCTCCGGGCCCATGGGCATACCGGGCGGCGGTGGTGGTGTTCCCTCCACGTCCATATCCATTGTGCAATATCGTGAGAAAAAAATGGCGTGAGAATAAATAAATATTGAACCTGCAGTGATGCTAGAAGGATGGTAACAGCCTATGAACCCGAAATATCATGAAGAAAGGAATAAAGACGCAAATCTCCGACTCGCGGGAATGGAACAAGAGAATGTAGGTGATAATAATGAGTGGCGATAGAAAGAAATAAAAATGTAAATGAAAGATGGCAACACTGTTGGCCGTTTGAAGGGAATGTGAGAGGAGTATTGCACTTGATGCAAGAAAGGGTGGATGGATTGATGCTTCAGCAGTTCACATTACTGAACCCTATCATACTCATCGCACTGGAATTCCAAACAAATAAAATGAAAGAAGGGAGGGAGGGAGGAGTATGCTCTCCAACGCTGGACTCTGGACTGCGCACTGACTGGAGAAGACACCCGGGAATGAAGCAGACATACTGATCGATACATTGAGTATCTATTGGGTGCGCTGATTGTATATCTGGGACTTGCTTTCAACCACGGCCCTCTCAGGCACACACGAGCTTGTGACACCGCTATGATTACCTAATTAGAGTATCAGCGTGAAGGCACGAAGTGTCGAATCTTGGAACAAAGACATCTGAATAAATATCTAGGGGAAATTGCAACAGGTATATGCAAGGCCCATGACTGCACAAGTAAGAACCTTGGGCATGAGTAGCAAGTATATGAAAATGCATCCTGTCACCTGGTGGCTGATTTTCTGCAACATGGGATATTGGGGTATCGATGGGGGATTGGGATGTCCGCTATCACTCTCGAAACAGCTTTTTGCTTCCATACCTGCGGGCTCGTTGAAACCAGCAACGGCCCCTGCACAGAGTGCAATGGTGGGCACCAGAGCAAGAGATGTCGCTTGCTTTCTAGAAGGCCGTTGGACAAGGCAAGTCTCGCCCGGGTTTCGAGCGGGGTCCCAGGGCCCCTGGCTGTCGCATAGTAGGGGTGACAGGTGCGGCAGGGGCAGGTTGGCTTCCTTGCGCACTGGAATAAACGATCTGGTGAGGGAGTTCGTCCAGAGCATTGCCTCCGTGTTGGGCGGGTTGGGGGGAAGGGGGGGGGATGACGCAGAGCACTGGGGGTAAGCTGGCCTGCAGTCGTGAGGATGGGGGGGGGGGGGGGTGAGCAGGCCTCGTTTCACCCAAGCGCTTCTGAGCGCATGCCATGCCACTGTAAAGAGCATCCCGATCAGCGCCGAAAACATGTTTTCCAAAGACCAAATCAGCAGAGGGCATGATGTCGGTCGGGGCTTGCATTTCGGCCGCTCCGCGCTGCTCCGGCGCGCTGTGGCCACACACTCGGCCCGGCAGCGCTGCGGCGAGGACAAGCAGAAAGCAGGCGCCGCCCCTCCCCGCCTAGGAGCCAGGAGCCAGGAGCCACAAAACCCGCGATACTGACACTGACAGCCCCTCTTCTTATACAGCGGCTGCGTAGCAGCAACACGGCGATACATCCGACGGCGGCCGCAGAGCTACTTTGCGAGCTGAAGCACAGCGCTGCATACATCGGGCGCAGTCGTGCGGTCCATGGCAATTGAGGGCCCCGCAGTCCCGCCCCGCACCGCATAGACACGCCGTCCGCCGCAGGGCAGGAGAGGAGGGCGGCCATGAGCACGCGGGCGCTGCTTGCTGCGGCGGCGGACGCGGCCGCCGCTGTCTCTGCCCGCCGACCGCTGCTGCCCCCCGCGCGCTGCTGCCCCCCCGCCCGCGGCACCTCTGCCACCGCTACCACAGCGACCACAGCTGCCACGCCTTCCTGCGCTTCTCTCTGCGTTCTGGGGCCCCCCGCTCCTCCCGCCAGTACTCCGCATTCGGGTCCCCATTGCGCCCCCGGCCCTCCCGGTCTCGATTCCTGACCGCCTCGCTCCTCGCCGGCGCTGCCGGCGCCGCCCTCCTCGACCCCACCGCCCTTCAAGAGCGCTCCGAGCACATCCTCTCCGATGCCGAAGCCAATGCGCGCACCAACTCCGAGCAACGCATGCTCGAGGTGTCCACCCGCGAGCAAAAAGAGCAGCGCAGGCCCTCCCCCGGCGCCGCAATCCAGGTGCGGATATGGAGGGCCATAGCCAACTTCTACTCGGACTGGATCTACGAGCCTATGGCCACCACCTTGCGGTTTGCGCACCTGGTTATTATATTCGTGCCGGTGATCGTGGCGATACCAATCATGTTCATGGGCGAGAGGGTGCCCGAAAAGTCGAATGAGCGGACTGGGACGCTGTGGTGGTACGTGTTTCTGGTAAACTCTATGGAGCGGGCCGGGCCCACATTCATCAAAGTACCCCTACCTTCAACCCCCCTTCTCCCAGTTCAATGCCGTATACTGATCATGTGTACTCCAGCTCGGCCAATGGGCCGCCTCACGCTCCGATATCTTCCCCACTCAAATGTGCGAACTCATGTCCCGGCTCCACTCTAACGTCGACGCCCACTCTCTCTCGGCCACCAAACGCATCATCGAAGACGCCTTCTGCGGCCTCCCCTTCGAGGAGATCTTTCTCGAATTCGACGAAACCCCTCTCGGCATCGGCGCCATCGCGCAAGTCTACAAAGCTAAACTGCACCCTGCCCTCCTCCCACCCAATTCCGAGGAGGAAAAGCAGGGCTTTCGTGGGACCTTCCGGCACAATGTCGACGTTATCGCCAAATCTTCTCCCCGCCAGGTTCCCTCCATGTCCGTAGCTATAAAGGTCCTGCATCCAGGAGTCGAAAACATGGTCCAGCGAGACCTGCGCATAATGCACTTCTTCGCCACAGTCATCAACGCCATCCCCACCATGGAATGGCTTTCTCTGCCTGACGAAGTCACCAAATTCGGCGAAATGATGCGTCTGCAGCTCGATCTCCGCATTGAGGGTAACAACCTCGTTCGTTTCCGAAAGAACTTCAAGAATAGGTCTACAGTGACATTCCCGAAACCGTATTTAGATTATACCACCAAGAATGTGCTGATTGAGGAGTTTGCCCATGGCATTCCCCTGAGTGCATTTATGGAGATGGGAGGGGGTGTGTTTCAGAAGGATATTGCGAATATGGGGTTGGATGCATTTCTCGTATGTTCCTTTTGGCCCCTGTTACCCTCAATCTTTGCTGCAAGACTACGATCTATACTCAAGTACAGCAAAAGAGGCTGACAATGCTACTCCCAGCATATGCTTCTCCTCGACAACTTTATTCATGCCGATCTCCATCCAGGTAACATCATGATACGCTTTTACAAGCCCGAGAAACTCGACCTCCTCTCGCTGTTCTTCAACCCACTGCAAGCCAGCACCCACATACCACAGCCTCCTCTGACCACCTCTCAAAACGACGTCACCGAAGTAGCGCTTGCCCGCCTACGCCCGCACATCGGGAACCCCAAAGCCTGGAACGAGGAGCTAGCTGCCTTAGATAAAGAATTGTACCAGCCACAACTGATCTTCATTGACACTGGCCTCGTTACCGAGCTCAACGCGGTCAATCGAAGGAACTTTATCGATTTGTTCCACGCCATTGCGGAATTCGACGGGTACCGCGCGGGCCATCTGATGATCTCTCGCTCCAGGCAGCCCGACGTCGTCCGGGATCCGGAGATATTTGCGTTGAAGATGCAGCACCTGATACTAGGCGTTAAAGCGAAAACCTTTGCGCTCGGCGCAATCAAGATTGGCGATCTGCTGAGCGAGGCACTAGCAATGGTGCGCACGCACCACGTGCGCCTTGAGGGTGATTTTGTGAATGTTGTTATTGGAATCTTGTTACTAGAGGGCATCGGCCGCAGTCTGAATCCAGACTTGGATCTTTGTAAAACGTTAGTAGAAAACCCAACTTTGTACAATCTCTTGTTGTTAGCTTAAGGAGAGGTTCAGATGATTAACATGTTTCTATGTTTCCCTCCCTATTGGGGTGGGGCGTGAATTTTTTAAAAAAAAATATAGGTCACTACCGATGCTCCGACAACTGGGCGCACAAACTGCGCAGTTTGCAACGATGAAGGGGCAGCCTACGACGGCGGAGGACGAGGGACCGACGAGCCTTGGAGAGGCATTAAGGTCCGCGTGGCCGATGGTTAAAGTATGGCTGGCGCTCGAGACGAGAGAGTTCTTGCAGACGTCGGTGGAGGACGTGGAGAGATGCGTCAAGTATGATTTGCTTAGTCCGAATGTGTGAGGTTCTCCGAAACCCCCCGCTTCTTGTTTGCTATGTATGTTGGGTACACTTGGACTCGAAAGCGAGTGGGGATGGAGAAGGACATCTATCTGTAAGATACAAAATATTGGGGCACGACCAGTTCCAATTGCTTCTTGAGTACTAGATATTTTGATTGGTGAATGATATGTGACATATATACATGTACAATGTGCTATATATGAATCTTTATCTGCCTAAATAATTTTCCTAAAAGTTTGGTCAAGTTTTTTTTTATTTTTTTTTTTTTTATTTTTTTTTTTTTTCTAGTTTTTTGTTCAGTTTTTTTTTCTTTTGTGTGTGTAGTTACAGGATCGTTCTAACTTTTTCTTGCATTTTGTATGTTATATGCACTTTTTTCCCATCTACTTCCCTTTTGTTTGTTTGTTTTTTTGTTTTTCTGACAGATAGAGAGAGAATGTGTTACATATAATTACAGTACAGTATAGTACAGTTACAGGGAAGGAAAAAAGACAAAAAAGAAAAAAGAAAAAAGGAAAATTGAGGGTAACCGCAGATCCCGCTAACCACGGCCTGCAACAAACTTGTACTTAAGTGTCTCTGTGGTAAACTAGAACTATATATAGATAGAAAAGAGAAAGAGAAAAAAGAGGTAATAAACCAAGTTATTTGGCATGTGGTTCGTTTGCCGTGGGCGTTTAAGATGGATTGTGCTTGCGTTGTGCTGGGGAGAGGAGAGGGTGTAGGCAAGCTAGGCAGGGAGGACTGGGGTTGGCTAGGCGGGGTGGTTTGCTTGAGGTGGTTGGTATGTAAGTAGCCTCGCCCCCAGCTAGTACTTGCAAGAGAAAACAAAGCCAGTAAGAGGGGGTGGGGAGAATAAATCAAAAGAGAAAATGAACCCAGATGAGTGCCATACGCCGCAAGAAATTAGCTGCCCGCCTCTATACGAGGCCCCAAGCCCCTCCCCAGAGATGAAGCAAGTGCATGTGCCGACAAAGTCTACAAATACATATGCTCACAAAACTCACCTTATACTGTCTTTTTGCCCAAAATAGCTGACATGCAGATCCGGGAGCTCTAGACTGAATGATGAAACAAAAAACTTGATTGTGAAGAGATGATATATTGGTATTCAGATAAAGCCCCCAAGGTCATGCTCCTGTACCGTAAACCCCCTCCAATCGAAGCCCACAAAAATAAAAGCTTTTTTTGAGCGAAAAATATCCTTTTGTATGATAGTCCCCTCGTAATTGATACACGATGCCTTGGTACACGCCTCCCCCTCGTATGTCATAGATGATGTTGATACAAGATACCTCCATTTGACTCTCTTCTTTCTCATGCCAGACCCTCATGTAGCAATATCTCCGGCCCCAACCGCCATTGTGTATCCAATACATACCATCCTCAGTACACCCGTTCCACCTGTCCCCTATCACAACACATACCCACACATCTTTCCTACTAAACCTTGTGGTACGGATACTCAATATTGTCCCCCTTCCTGACCCAAATCTTCCTCTTCTTTTTCGACGGTACATGCTCCACCATGACCTCCTGACACATTTCCTTCTTGAACTTTCGAATGAACCTCGGATCCCACAGCTCACTCGCAATGCCCAGGTCCTTGCAACATCTCATCAATGCGTTGCTCTTGCAGCCTTCAGTTGCGGTCGGGATGCCAGAGGGGTCGAAGTAGTCTTGCTCGCCTCGAGCGACGGAGACTAGGCGGCCGTGGCAGACGAGGCCGTATTCACGCGTGACAGAAGAGCTGGTAACAATGGTGTCGCTGCGGGGAGCGAGGCCCCAGCCGCCGGGGCCGAAGGCGAGGTTGAGGATTCGGCGGTATTTGATTTCGGGGAGGTAGATGATGCCATCTGAGTAGGTGGTCAGTTTTATGCATCAGTTTGTGAATGTAAACTGTGGGGTATAGTAGAGCAGGTTCTGGTTATCGTGGGGGGGGGGGTAAGGTTTGGTAACCCCAGATGCCAAAAGAACGAAGAAACATACCCGGCTTAATCTCAATCTCGCTCAAATTCAGCGGAGCAAGTAAAATATCAATTACCTCCCTTGGAAACGGCTCCCTCGACAATCCGGAGAAACTCCTCGCCCAGTCAATGCCCTCCTTCGCACCGACATGTTCCGCAGGGGTGTCGTTCAACCCAGACCGGAATGCCGTAGCTGCGGGTGGTGCACCAACTGATGACGAAGTTGTGCTCGATGGAGCATAGGTTGCTTTAGCTGGGGTTGGAGCGCCAATTGGCGGCGAGGTTGTGCTCGGGGGAGCATAGGCTGCTCTAGGAGGGGCTGCTGCTGGTTTCGGGGCGGTGGAAGTTGCGGTTGATGGTGGTGCAGCAGGGGCTGCGGCGGCGTTGGCGGTGAATGATCGGTACGGCAGTACAGCGGCCAAAGGGTGCGAGGGGTGTGAAAGGGGCTTTGCAATTGGGAGCAATTGCCGGGGGCAACGCTTTGCTAGGAGGGAAGACATGAATGTATAGACAGGCGGGCAGAGGTTGTGGGAAGGTGGAGGAGGTAGGATATAGATACTAGGCTGTAAACGGAGGATCACTTGCGCTCCCCTGCCAATCGATAGAGAGAGCCGTTCTTGCCTTGGTGGGCGCGGAGGCTGCTGTCGTGTTCGGGGAGGGGAGGGGAGGGGAAGGGGGGGTGGGGGGTGGGGGGTGGGGGGTGGTTGGGGGAGGGGGAGGGGTCGGTGGGGAGAGGTGGGCTGGGACGTGGGGCAGGAGGCGCGAGGAAGCGTGAAGATGCCGCAAACCTGGGAATGCGGCGGGCAGAGTTCGTTGCGACGGTTTGCCTGCGCAGCGAAACCTTTGCGGCGTGCCCCAAGGGACGGGCACGCAGGACACACCGCACAGCTGCGCGCCGCACGCCGCAAGCCGGGCCGGCCGCCATCGGCCACCAGTCGACATGAGGCATGCTCTGCATAGTGGCTACATTTGCCTCTGGACGCGCCTCGGCCAGTCAGAGTTTGCCTGCTACGGATACGTGGGATGCATGGCACAGCCGTTTGGGCATCACGGCGCGGGCCTGGGCGTGCATACCCGCCGAGGATCACCAGTGGATCGATTGCGTCAAATGGGCCGACACCAACTACACAAGAGATACATATTGATGTAGACCGGTAGATACATCGTCTAGCTATCAAGCATACAGAGGACAGGACAGTTGTCATGAGGGGCCATCATCGTTATCGCGGGCTTCTGTGCGCTGGAGGTTGCCCTGTCTCTTCCAGCACTCTCGGAAGGCGTGCATCTGAGATTCGATGTTGTGCATTAGCGATTGCGGAATGTAACAATGCTATTATATGCAGGACAAGGGATATGCCAAATGTAAGCCCCAGGCAGATGCCTGAATGGCGGGAAAAAAAAAAGAGAGAGGGAATACCTCAGCAGTACATTTTCTCCAGTCCTTCCTCTCATAATAGCAATCTGTAAGCTTCATGTTCTCAGCTGAAGACACGCAAAATACGTGCATTTAGTGAGTGCCGTCAGCGTCAGAGGAGGCATTCGCAGCGGCATCGCACAGTTGACGCTTCGAAGGGACAGTTTGAACGAACCAGCGCAACCAGTGCTAATTATTCGTTTGTCCCTGTATTTGATGCATCCCACAATCCATTGTATTAGCTTTGTAGCACCTCGGTATCACAAAAGCAAACAAAGTTGACTGCGGACGAGTGGAGTGCAAGTAGCCTGAACTAACCATTCATCCAGTTCGCCCTCTTGCCGACCTTGCTGATCATGCCGAACGCCATTGCCACCAGGCTCCTTCTGCTGCTGCGCGCGGGACGTGGTCATGCTCTCGATGTGCTACTACCGCACGTTGCTCTTGAAGAAGATTAGATCTGATTCGAAGGAACTGATGAGGGGTGGTGATCCGTCCCTGACTGGATGCTGGTAGCGAGAGCTTAATATAGAAGCTCATCAAGGTTTCCTATGATACAGAGAGATTCCTAGCATGATGACTACTGCTACGGGCCCTCCCCGATCAACGAATACCTCAATGCTTCTGCATTTCTTGCTGCTCCGCGATAGTATCCCCAGGCATCCCCGTGCCATTTCGAACTGGGGATTTTCACGTGAGCAGGCGGCCCTCCAGTAATGTGCGCCGAAAGAGGAATACAAATCCAATGACGCGAGCACGTGACTAGGCCAGGCACTCCATTTCCTGTTCTGGTGGGCCGGCACAGCGCTGCCAGATGGCTCGCATTTCTCTATCGTATCGTCCGCAGCTGTGTGGCAGCAGCGGGTTCGTCGCCGTCTATTCTTAGAAATCACCGAGAATCCAGTCCAGCCCGAGAGTTCCCTGGCCCTCCCCTGCACGCCTCTTGCTCTCTCGTTCTCTCGTTCTCTCGGCGCGTGTGCGTGTGCTCTCTCTCGCCTTCGTTCTGTCGGAGCAAAAAAGAGCAGAGAGAAGGGCAGGGTGCAACTTCTCACTAAGCCCGCTACGATAGTAGCAGCCCTCTGAGCTCTCCTGAGCCCGACGGATCTCCCCCTGTAGCCCGTCCCTCTCTCCCTCTCTCCCCTTCCTCAGCTCCACGCTCTTGACCTCAACCCCCCAACTTCCGCCCATCCGCAAGCCCCCCAAGTCACATTGTCTGCCACTTTGTTCTCAGTCTTCACTCGCTCGCTGAGACTCTTCGGCATCAACCAATCAACGGCACAACGGTGAACGCGTTTACATTCGTTTTGTTTCGTTCTTCGCTGTTTTCATATCCCACCCTCGTTAGTCGGATCCCTGGAAAACGGAAGCGGCAGCTGTTGACGTGCACAAAAGAAAGTTGAAATACAACAGAAATAATTAGAAGCCTGCGAATCCCCCACAAAATACACAATCACATACCACAATACCACTCCACGCAGTCATACATAAAAGTAGTTCTCTTATCCGGTTCCAGCCCAAGCCTCTGATCCGAAAATACAATCTAAATCCTGACTACGACACAGCTTGTGTTGCGTAGATTTCAGGCTTTAGGCAAGAGGAGCTACCCGATAGGCCAGGGCGAACACCTGTTCTTGACTCGCAAACGAAACAATTGGATACTTCAAGATGCGGAATAGTCGGTTATTATGGACGTTGGTCCTTTTGGTGACCTTCATCACTCTAACGGCCAATGCACAGCAAATAACTGAATTGGCTCGCCGGCAGGATGAAGGTGAGTACGAAGAGCCAGAAAGCTCTCTACCTCTTTTGACATGACCCATCTATCATAAGCCGCTGACCTGGACCCTTTGCATATTTAGGAAGCAAAGAGTCAACATCGACCTCTGTCCGTGTTAGGAGCACTACAACAACAAACACTGCTGACGAGGAGGAAAGCGAATCCAGGACGACTCCTCCACCTAAAGAGACCAATACCGATGAAGATGGCGGTGATGGAAAGTCCGGCGACAGAACGTCCAGCTCTATCCGTGTGCGAGAGTCCGAGAGCATCCGCACCCGTAGTACCACCACGAGAGTCAATCCTAATGCCCCGCCAGGAGGTATTCAGATGGTCACACCTGCTGCGACGGACGGCTTCCAACTATACCCCATTGGTGCTACGATTACTTGGTCTTACAATTATACCAGCTTGCTGATTACACCTACAGCGATTAACGTTGAGGCATTTTGCTCAAGGACTCAGCAGTATTATACCATTGCGAATAATTATTCGGTGAACGAAAGGAAGATCATCTGGGATACGGATAAGTACCAGTCAAGCCAAACACCGCAACTTGCTGCGTGGGTAACCCCTGTGAACCATTGGTTTGATGGTGGCATCTTTTGACTAATTGGATATGGATAGTGAGACATATACTCTTCTGATGTACGATTCGGCAACTCAAAAGACTGATGTTCCTGTGGCCGGCAAGTTGGCTATCTTCAGAACATTCCAGTTCGCGATGTATACTCCTAGAGGTAACATACCCTTGAATGGTGAGTCTTTAACAAGATTTAGAGAATAACCCGTGTTTGGTAATGACCAGAGGTGCTAATACATGCGTGCAGAGTACGAATGTCCCACCTGCAGCACGGGATCATCCATTTGGGATAGTCATGGTTTGAGAGTGCTTATGGGGACAGCAATGATAGCGGCGATCTCATTTGCATGGTTTGTGCATGGGGTGATGTAAAGGCTTCAGTGATGTGTGAAGCGTGATACGTGAGCGGTTGAGGCTCTCGTGGGATGTGCAAGGAGGGGAGAGCGGCGGAGAATGTGGCCGCTGGGCTGTCATTACGATGCATGATTTACCCAAACCACGGGGGAATGGCTACTTGTTTGGTGTCTGGCTGAGAAATAGGGCACCATTCGACCCCTCTCTGCTGCTTGTCCTGGCCGGTTATGTGATAAAAGCAGAAGCGGAGATGTTTTTCTTTCTAAGTTGTCTTTTAGGGGTGCATTTTGTGTTGCTTTTGCTTTTGTTTTTCTAGCACATTTTTGAGGCATATCAGTTGTTTGTTGCAGTCAATGGTTAGAAGTAATCTTGGGAGGAGAATAGGGAAGGTGGGGGAGTGAGAAATACATACCATAAATAGCAGGAAATAGAACGTATTGGAGCTGAATTTAGTTCGTAAAAGCATGAGAGTTTGCTGTTATAAACCTGCAAGTAGGCGGTCCAGTTCGGGTTTCTGGGTCTGGATTAAGTGGCATGTATGCTGAAGGTGTGCAGCGTTTCCATCGTAGTATTTCTCGCCTTGTCTTTCTATAGCGCAGTTTGATCTCGTAACCAGACAGCTGACGAGATGAGACTACTGCTATAGTAGAGGTTTTGAACTTGCAAGTGCCTTTTCGAGGTTTTGAATACATAATGTTAGATTAGGGTTATCTATGACCAACGTCGCTTAATTGTAAAATCTGTCTTTTACTTTTTTAACCAGCGTAAGTGGTCAGTTGGATATATACTGACATGACCTGTATATATCTGAATTAGGTTATGTCAAGTTAATGAGAAGATGTACAAATTTTTTTTTTTTTTTTTTTAAATAAACGTTGTGATTAACTTTTCCTTCAATGATAGTGGCAATTTAGTCCCCATTTTTGTATTTTGTTTGATTTAATGATTTGTCTAGATGGATTTTTTTTATCCCCACTTCTTTTTTTTCCCCTATGGTACCTAAAAGGAAAAAGGAAAAGAAAAAGGAAAAGAAAAAGAAAAAGAAAAAGAAAAAAGAATCTCTGTGTAGCTTTCTTTTTTGTATGGACTTGTAAAAAGTTCAAATTTTGTACTGTATATAACCCAGCCAATTTTTTTTTTTTTTTTTTTTTTTTTTTTTTTTTTTTTTTTTTTTTTTTTGAATGGATTACCCCTCTCCCCGCGAAAGCAAATTATGAAATGTCTGCTGAATATTCAGTAGTTTCATGGGCTAGCTGAAAAGAGAAAAGAAAAGGGAAGGGGAGGGAAAAAGCGAGAGCTGCAAAGTAAGAAAGGGTTCCTATATGCAAAAAAAAGGAAAAAAAAAAAAAAAAAAAAAAAAAAGAATACACACGTAGAAATAGAAACAACAAGCAATAGTTCATAAACAAAAACACATCCCAGAGATATCCCAACACGAGATTCTATTCATTCCATCTTCCACCCCTGGCTGAACTCGCCTCCGCCAGCTTGCCACCCTGTTTCTTTGCTTCGTCCCGGCCTTTCTCCGGCTCGTTCGCTCCGCTATGCTGCGCGGCTAATCGTGCTTTGTGGGCTTCGCGCTCTAGGTCCCGTGCAGAAGGTTGTCTGGCGGGGGGAAGTTCACGGTGAGGGGGAGCACGGAACGGAAAGCTATCGCCACGGTCTCTGTCTCGTCGGGGAGGGGGATAAGAGGAGGGGTATGACGGGGCACGAGCTTGAAATGATGGGGGAGGACGAGACTGATATGGTGGGGGAGCGCGAGACTGATATGGTGGGGGAGTGCGAGACTGATATGGTGGGGGAGTGCGAGGCTGATATGATGGGGGATTGCGAGATTGAGATGATGGGGGACTGCGAGACTGAGATGATGATTGGGAATATGGAGGTTGGGAGGTCCCGGAGGGTTTATAGGATGGGTAGGGGGAAATTTTGGCTCGGTCCTCATAGCGTGGGGACCTGGAGTACGGAGGGGCAGAGGAGGACCTAGAAGATTGCTCGGGGGAGTAACGGGAGGAGAAGGATCGCGGAGGAGGTCGATTCTGGAATGCCTCAACGCGCTCAATACGTTCGCGGCGGCCGGGACGGTCCTCAGGGGAGACCTGCCCTGGCCTATAGGGCTCGGAGGGTCGTGAAATCTCCGAGGGTCGTGAAGTCTCTGAGAATCGTGAGGGCTCCGAACGTGAGCTCTCAGAGAATCGTGCGGACTCAGAGAATCGTGAGGGCTCCGAGGATCGAGAGCGCTCAGAGAATCGTGAGGGCTCCGAGGATCGTGAGCTCTCGGAGGATCGTGAGCTCTCAGAGGATCGTGAGCGCTCAGAGAATTGTGAGGGCTCCGAGGATCGTGAGTTCTCAGAGGATCGTGAGGACTCAGAGAATCGTGAGGGTTCCGAGGATCGTGAGCTCTCAGAGAATCGTGAGGGCTCGGAGGATCGTGAGCTCTCAGAGGACCGTGAGCGCTCAGAGGACCATGAGGGCTCCGAGGATCGTGAGTTCTCAGAGGATCGTGAGGACTTAGAGAATCGTGAAGGTTCCGAGGATCGTGAGCTCTCAGGGAATCGTGAGGGCTTGGAGGATCGTGAGCTGTCAGAGGATCGTGAGCGCTCAGAGAATCGTGAGGGCTCCGAGGATCGTGAGGTCTCAGAGAATTGTGATAGCTCCGAGGATCGCGAGTTCTCAGAGGGCCGTGAGGACTTAGAGAATCGTGAGGGCTCCGAGGATCGTGAGGACTCCGAGGGCCGTGAGGACTCCGAGGGCCGTGAGGACTCCGAGAGCCGTGAGGACTCCGAGGGCCGTGAGGACTCCGAGAGCCGTGAGGACTCCGAGGGCCGTGAGGACTCCGAGGGCCGTGAGGACTCCGAGGGCCGTGAGGACTCCGAGGGCCGTGAGGACTCCGAGGGCCGTGAGGACTCCGAGGGCCGTGAAGCTGGAGTGTAGTTTGCGGCATCAGCATCAGCGGTAGAAGATTTCGGTTGCTTGGATGGAGGCGTGGGATCTCTTGACATGTTGGCCTCCGGACCACCCCATCTGTCCATCCGCTTCACACCTCGATCCCGTGAGCTATCAGGGGACCATGCCGCGGGGTCGTCCTCATCAATTTCCTCTTCCTTTCTGCCACTTCGTCGTGAAGAGGAGTAGGAGGGGGTATCTTGATTCACATTCCTCCTCTCCATGCGCTCTTCCCAACCCAGTTTGCGGAGGGCGCGGGTTTTTGGGTCTTCCCCCGCTGAACTAGGGCCACCATGCGCAGTCTCTTCCTTACCTTCATCCACCTTCTTGGTGTTACCACACACTAATTTCTCCCCGCTATCATTACCCCTCAGTGCGCCCTCTAACATCCTCACGTTATCCGTCAGTGCCTTCCTCTCTCCATGACCCCACCCAGCTCTTACATCATTCAACAACTCATTCGCCACCTCCAATAACTTCCTCCCCAGTTCCTTCGCCCACTCCTGCACCTTTACGCCCCTGTCATTCGCACTCTCCCTCAGCATCAGCGGTAAATTGGGCGGAAGCCTTTCCAGCGGCTTCGCCTCCCCCTGGAGCACCACTGGGCTCGTAACCCTTTTCATGGCAACCTTAGCTACTTGTGGATCCTGCTTCGCGAGGTACTGCGCGGTGCTTAAGAAGTGCGTGTAGATCTTACATTCCACCTCTTGGGTCGTCACCAACTGTGCTGGGGGAATATCGTGGTAACTACCAGGTACCACTGGCGGAAGCCATGGAGCAGTGAGGTTGGAATGTAGCGTTTCATACGCCGTGAGCACACGGTCCGCAAAGCCGTACATGTAACTATGTCTGACGGGGGCCTTCTCAGACTTGGGCACAGTCGTCAGGCGGCGGCAGGCTGAGAATGCGATGATGAAGGAACTGCAGCTAGGTATTGGTGGGTGAATTGGGCTCTTTGAGTCTTGCTCCTCTTGCTGTTTTCCTTTGGCACCTCGCTCCTCTTGCTTCTTTTTGCCTTTGGCACCTCTCTTGGGCTCCTTCGGATTCTTCGGCAGGGCCGCTTTCTGCTTCTGGAGTCCGTGAAGCACGTCAATTGCGTTTTTGACCATGCTTTCAATGAATGCTGCCGCTCCCAACCCATCCCTTGAACGGCGGTAGAGGCGCAGCATTTCGTTGTGGTTAGGCAGGTCTGGGACCACGCGGAAGGTGCTGGTGAAATATCCCCAATAAGCTTTGCCGACAGCAGGAGCGGCGTGGACGTGAGTGAGAGTTTCAAGTATCAAGCTGAGTGTTGCATTGGTGGGGATGGGGGGACTCGGAGGGGACCACCGAGGTTTGGCTTCTATTCTTGGGGAATCGTTTGATTTCGTACGTTCAGGTTCTTTAGCAACTTTAGCATCTTCAGCATCCATAGCACCTTTGGTCTCTATGGAAGGGGATTCCGAAGTGGCAAGAGCGTCTGCGTCAATATGTTTGTAGAAGTTAGGAATCCTGTAAATCTCCTCCATGAGCGTAAATACGTTGTCCCAGTCCTGCTTCCTCGTAGAGCTTAGCCGTAGGCGACCCATTGCGCAGACCAGGTGCTCATCGACGACAATCTTCCCTCGATTCCATCTATTGAGTAGTCCGCTCCAGAGTCTTTCTGCATCGTCGACGGTCGCTTCAATTTTTAGTCTCTCCTGGTCGCTAAGCATGCTAGGATCCCATTTTGGCGGGTCATCGACAGAGTCTTTGGCTGTGCGTTCAGGGTCACCACCGGGTCCACGCAACTGGCGAAGCCCATTTAACAGAGAGGTGTAGGTCTTCACATCTGCGGACATGGGGCCTTCCTCGGGAAGCTCGCCAACGATACGCCACATTTCATCAATTGCGCCCACGCGAGAACAAACCTTCAGGATCGCATTTGTGTGAATAAGATTCCATTCCACAGGCTTCAGCGCGCCTTCCGACTTCGGCGTGCTCTCCTGTAATGACCTATACGTCTGCAGCGCCCTGTCCAGTGATGTTGACAGCTTACAATTGTGCGGCAGTGCCAACCCGTTAAGCAAGATGGTATATGTATATGAGCTAGGCGAAATAGCCCTTTTTTTCATGTCATTGTAGTGCTTGAAAGCGCTATTTACGTCCCCCACACGCATGCAGTGATCAATGATTTCATTCCATGCAGCGGTAGGATCAGTTTTGTGGGTGGAGCTGGCAGCACGGACAAGCGAGAGGGCGAGGGGAAGGTCTCCAGGGTCCTTTTTGATAAGGTGTTGGACCTGCGAGAGGAGTTTGGCAGGGTCGAGGGGAATCTGGATGTTTCCAGGATGTAGATTGCTAGAGGCATTGTTCCCCTTCTGTGATTCTTTGACGTCAATTGTGATGCTGCTGGGGGAGGTCGGTGAAGCTGCAGGCAGCTTGGAAGTGGTTTCGGAGAGGGATTGGGTGAAGGGGTGACGCTCAACAATGAGTTCGTCAGGATTGGAGGCAGGGCGGCCGACGGCGGTCGAGACCAGTGCGTAGGTGCGACGAGAGGAGGCAATTGCCACACGGCGAAGATTGGGGAGAGCGGTGCGCTGCATCCGGGCAGATGGCGAGGAGAGCAGGGCTCGCAGGCCGCGGCGCCAGCAGAGCTGGCAGTCGAGCATGATAGGGCCGGGGGACCACTTGATAGGGGCCTATGGAAGGTGGTAGACGCAATTGGGCTCTGTCCAAGGGGGTCCTTTGCCTGGGAGATGTGGGGAGTGGGGGAGGATGGGGTTGGTGATGAGGTTCCCACTCGCAGAATCGCATCTCCGTCTCTGAAATTTTCCCAAACTAGCCTGCGGGTTTCCTTGGCAGCGGCGGCCCGATGAGAAGGCCAGGGGATAAGATGAGATCTGCCCCGCGATAAGATTAGATCAGGGTGCAGCCCTAATCAGCGCCGGCCAGCACACTAAGCGACCGGGCACAGCATATGGCATGCCAAGATTGCACTTCTTGGGCACCAGAAACAGAAAAAGAACCCACCACTGCGCTGCGGCCCCCGGGCAGAACGAAGCTACGAACACGAGGCATTCCTCACACCAGAGGCCCACCACAGCACTATAGCAGAGCATCCCCATTTCCGAGCAATTGGCGCCAGGGATATTTCCAACCTCTGAGATCCAGTCAAGTCCAGCAGCCCGCCACCTCGCCCCTCCCACGCCGCTACCACCAGGCATCATGCTCTCCCAACAGCCCACGACCCTCCAAAACGGGTCACGCCCCACAAACACACATATCCTCGCCGACGACTCCGACGACGAAGGCGCACTTGCCTCGACCCTTGTTGAAGCTCTGCAAGTGGCCAACGAGGAGGAGCTCGACGATGAAGAGCCCTTCGACGACCTCGATGGGGCAATGGGTCAAGACCAATCTCTTAGCGCCGTTGCCCTCTCAATGCAAAATACACAAGATGATCTCCAAGCTCGGTTAGCGGCTGCCGCACAGCCGTTGGATTTCTCGGCCCCGTTGGAGGTTAGATTTGGTAGTTACGATAACTATTGCAGTTTGTTTCACTTTATATTGAATAGTGAGGGACCAGTGGAGCTGGAGTTGCCAACTGTGAGTGCTTCCAAATGGCACTGCCTCCTTACCCTGATATCGGTTGGTTTGGACATGTTTTGAGCTGGAGGTGAGCTGACACAAAATGTGGGGGATAGTACTATTGGGCGTGGGACGTAATAGACGAGTTCATATATCAATTCAACAGCTTTTGCATCTACCGCAACCGAGTAGCACGAAAAGGCACAAATGAGGAGGAGATACAGGCACTACGAGACAACCCACAAACGTGGGGCTGCTACTCTGTTCTCAATGTTTGTTACAAATTCCTTGCAACCGAGAACCATGCTTTTATCTAACAGCGCTCTAGGTTCTCTATTCCCTCATTCAAAGGTCACAGATGAACGACCAACTTGCCGCCATCAAGCGTGGTGAAGATCCAGCCCTCTTTGCCGGTGAATATGGTTCCCGCCCGCTCTACCGCATGTTGGGATACTTCAGTATTATCGGCCTCCTTCGAGTGCACTGCTTACTTGGAGATTTCACCCTCGCTTTACAAACCCTCGACGATATCGAGCTTTCCAAGAAGGCTGTCTTTGCCCGCGTCATGGCTGCCCATTTTACCACATATTACTACGTCGGCTTCTCCTACATGATGCTCCGACGCTATGCCGACGCAATCAAGGCCTTCTCACACATCCTCATCTACGTCTCACGCACCAAGAATTTCCATAAGCAGAACGCCCAATTCGACTCGATAACCAAGAAGAACGACCAGATGTATGCTCTTCTCGCCATGTGCGTTGCCTTGTCTCCAACCAGACTAGATGACACGATCCACACTGCCATGCGCGATAAGTATGGCGACCAATTCGCCAAACTCCAGCGAGGAGGACCCGAATCGCTTCCTGTCTTTGAGGAGCTCTTCTTATCTGCGTGCCCTAAGTTCATCTCTCCCATCCCGCCAGACTGGGATAACCCAGGTGCGAACGTTGAGCCAAGTCAGCATCACTTGCAGGTGTTCATGGCTGATGTGAAGAACGCTATGCTCCTTGGACCTACGATTAAGTCATATCTGAAGCTCTACACAACCGTTGACCTAGGCAAGTTGGCTGCGTTCTTGGAGGTGGATAAGGAGGAGCTGAGGAGTCAGCTGTTGGTCTTCAAGCAAAGGAGTAGACAGATTAGGTGGACTGATGGGGGATTGCTCGAGGGAGAGCAGGTCAATACTAGCGAGCTTGACTTTGCGCTTAAGGGCGTACGTATTCCCACACTCACCTTGCTCTGGTATGCATTGAGAATGCGAAATAATGGCATGCTAATGTTTGACGTGTAGGACCTCATCCAAGTATCTGAAGCCAAGGTTGGCCGAAAGCTGGTGGAGTGGTATCTCAAAAACTTGATCAGGACGTACCAGTAGAACGGGGACAGCTTGATTAAGGAAGCAGAGGAGTGGTTAATAGCAGCCTGGAAGAGGAAAAAGAAGGCAGGAGGTAGTGAGTTTGTCTTTGGGTGGGCGGCAGCAGCAGGGAGTGCGGGATGGTATGCCAGGAGGAGTGCTTACATGCCTGATTTTTCGGGGCCAACACATAAGAGGGGAGAGGAGGGTAATATGCCGGGGATGAGAGTCGGGGGGACGGGGAGTGAAGAGTTTGAAAATGGGGAGGGGACAAGAGGGGCACGGCGGGGACTGGAGGTAGGGGAGGGAATGCTTTTGGGAGTATCAGAAGCGTTACCTCCGCAAGCACTCTTGAACCCACGTGCGTCCGCAACGGGGGAGCATACGTTTGCTGTGGGGACGGAGAAAATGGATGCGGGGTGGATTATGTCAAGACGTTAGCAACAGTCAAATCATGTGCTAAACTTAGAAGGAGGCTGGCAGGGTTTTATAGCTTATTTCCTCTATGTTTATTTTTTTTCTGGATTTTCTTACTATTTTCGTTTCTATGTGGCTCTTATTTTGTTTATTATTAATAGGCATAGGCTAGGGGTAACAAAAAAAGAAATGAGATCGGGATTTGAAGAGATATCGATTTAGATGCTCTGAATTGTACGAGGATGATGGTGAGGATATGTCCTTATCTGGAACATAAAGTGACAATATACCACAAATTCTGCACCTATTCAATATCTAATCACAGAGAATTCCAAGGTAGGCAAGTGTCCGTGTACGTATGTAATTTACCTGATTTGGGGACATACCAGTACTCTGTAATCATAACCTGATCTAAGAGACTAAGCTCTAGGCCACATGACTTGAAGAGGGAAAGAGAAGAGGGAAAGAGAAGAGGAAAAGAAGTGAGAGTCTCTCTGCAAGAGCTTTTATATCAATACCACACTTTGCACTTCCTGCACTTCATTCCTAGCTCTCAGAGGGAGGGAAAACGTAGCTACTTCACAAACAGGAAATAAAGACTTGAGAGATCTATCCCAACATCTCCCTCATCATATGTACGACTGTACAAAGTGGCCCGTAGTCCTTTGGGCGGACACTAAGTATCTTGTAAAGCTACCATCTAGGGATCTAGAAAACCGCCTCTCTTGTAGTAATTCTTCAGCCATGTTCTTTGACCCGCTGAATCCCATATCTTTGTAGCTTTATGAGGTACTCATATCTAGTGCCCAATAGTCCACTTACTTTCATAATGTTGACGAGGCTACTACTCACTTGCAAGATTTACTCTACTAGGATAGTCTTGGTATCATTATCATCTATTGCCAATTTTGGTAGGTCCGAGCACTGCTATATATTGATACTTATCTTAGAGACACACGAGCAATCTGGCGAAGGAGCAAGTCCTAGATATATTGAGCCATGAGCTGGTGTTACTTGAGGTTAACTAACTTACATCTTTTTCAACAATATATATGTCAGTCCCTGCTATATATAGCAACATACAGGGTGATTGTAGAAGATGTTCTTGCAACTGAAAGATACCAGTAGATAATGTTTGTCCCCAGCCATATTAAAATTCTTGTCCAATTTTGCTCTGCTCCCAGCATCAGCATCTTTCTGTATTATACTGCAATGCACATTGCCCAACTGTTCATTCTGTTTTATCAACGGTATCCATCGTCAAATAGTTCTCCACACCAGATCTAGAGTCCCCATCACATGTGCTTCAACGGAATGCCTGACCAATGTAAAATAGCTAAACAATGCAACACAAAATAATACAGTAATATCCATAGATATTATTGTAGTATATAATACACAAATTTATGCTTCTCAAGACACACACACAGACACAAACAAACAAACACACACCAAGAAAAAAGGAATTGTTGAAAAAGTAATATCAGCTTCCCATTACTTTGTTAATCGGACCTCTCTTCCTCATGGTTCCTGCATAACGTATATACTTCCAATGCTTTAGCATCGCCGCCTTACACCGTGGAGAAGGCCATTCGAGTTACCCTCCTTCAATCATTCCACCCCTCGATCACAAACTCACACACCGAGTCTCTCCCTCCCTTGTTCTCCTCTCCGCCCACCCACCTCACCTGCTCATCATATAACGTCCTCTCCACATACTTTACCCTCCCATTCCGATCTACCAAAATCACCGTCTGCTTCTGTGTACCGTACACCCTCGGCGAATCGAACGGGACTCCCTTTGGTGGATGCGGGTGCAAAAAAGTCGGTGACGTCGGCGTGGCACAGATGTGGTGGAGTGCATGGTTGTTTGAGTTTGATTTTCGGGTGACCAGGAGAGGTTTGGTATGTGAATTGGAAGCAACATCTTCACAGGGGTGGACTGCGGGCGTGCCTTTAGTTGTTGCAAGGGTTTTTCCCTCTTCTGTTTCGGACACCTCATCGTCGGTGCCGGGTTCATCCTCTTGGTGCGAATCGAAGGCGGGAATGAAGACACTATGTCGCAATGATTCCAAGTCCGTTTCGTAAGTTTGTTTTCCCATCGTGACGGGTGGAGGAGTATCGTAACTCAACACCCCAAATAACACCTCAATCAGGTTTTCTTCACACATATCTTCTTTAATTGCCATTTCTAACTCCTTCCTCAGCAATTCCTTTCCCAACGCAACCTTCGGCCAAGGAGTCTCGTCCACAAAAGCACCATTGGATAACGCATGCACCTGGTCCGGGGTATGGCATATCCAGTGCGCCTCCTTGTCTGATGTCGTCCGATTGGATATTACAGCTAGTGGTTCCAACTCCACCTTCTCCTGGCCACCCTGCTTCTTCTTAGGATGAATTGTCCCGCAAATCAGCGAGAAGCCACCGACGCCCTCACAACCATCCTCGCCCTCCGAAGTGAATAGATTATGAACCCATTCCTTCGTAGCCCTTACAGTGGAAATTGGTGCGGTGAGGAAGGCATTGACCATGGAGCCACGTGATCGCATGCCAATTGCGGCGGCGGCAGACGAAGGTTCTCGAAAATTGGTGAGGATGGCTATACGCCCTTGCCGGGTTATGCCGAGCCATGTACCTACATTTTACAGCTGTAGTTTAGCAAAGGAAAGATTTTTTTGTCAAGTTGACATATCAGTTGAGGAAGCGTCTAGTTGGGCTGAAGAATGCAATTAAGCAGTGGTACCATGTGTCTTGCATCGGCCGATGCACACAGTGGTGGGGGTGGTAGAATCAAGTGTAGGGCGTGGGAACTTCTGGACCAATAAAGGAGCTTAGCTTGCTCCGATGCTGCACGTACCTCGTTCTGGACGAGCTAGGTCACGCCCTGCAAAGATGTGGGAGGTCGACGGGGTGTCCCACCATGAAGCCCTCAGAGTTGGACGATGAAGGTATTCCTGTCCAGATTGCCAATTTCATCAGCAATTCATACATAAAAGTGGGACGAATTAGGAACACAAGTTACAAATATGAGGACACAGCAGAGAGAAAGGTAATTGGGGTTCGTGGGACAGAACCAGACTCGGTGGCGCAAGGGGCATAGAAAGAGGAGCTCACGTCTCGATTACTCAGGACAATTAGAGGGTACTTTGGATGCTGGGTGGAGAGCAGAGCTATGCACATTTTGCAGAAGCTGTCTGACCTGGTTCGCAGTGATTGGGGGGTTTCAGGCACCGTACAGCGGGTAGCAGGACTTCCCAAGTATGGTTGCAGTGGGGCGAAAGCGGTAATGATGCAACAAAACTACTTGGTAACAGTTGCAACTGCAAAGCCGAAATGGCTGAAGTGAGACTGGAGTGGGAGAGTAATGCTTCCGATGCGGTGGCAGTCAGAGCTCTGGAAGAGAGCAGATGGATGAGAAGCAAAGCAGGTGAATGGGAAAGACATCCCATATGCAGATATATACTTTGGCCGAACGGGGAGGCAGAGGCGGGTTCTGCCAGGTTTGGCTGGCGATGGCCGAACGAGGAGAAACAGCTGATGCGGCACCACTGTTTTTTGCCAATCTCAAGTCGGCTGCCCGGGTGCGGCCGGAGGGGGAATTATATCGACGGCCAGACTTGGACATACCTGGCGCGTTCATCCAGAGCAAGTCCACTGGATCGAGACTGAGTCAACTGACATAGCAGATCATCGTCACGATGTAGTCAGGCACCTCAAAACGCCCTCAGAGTCTCCGTTCCGAGCTGGGCGGCAGCTCGTTTCACCGCCACTAGCCGCAGTCTCGAGCTCACTAGCCGGCGGGGGCACTGAAGTTGGGGCTGCCGAGCAGTCGTATTCTGCGACCCCAGGAAGCAGCCGAGGCAGTGTGGCAGGCGAGGAGCCTATTGGCAGGCGGATCGACAGCCACATGGAGGCCAGCACTGCGCAGCGTCAGGAGCTGCCCTGAAGCTCTGCCGATGCCAGGAGAGCGTGGACGTGATGCTCTGGAGCCGGGTGTCTGCTAGCAGTTTGTCTTGTTTTGCGGGACTGCGAGCGCAGCGCTGGACGAGGCAGAGGGACACGCGAAAAATCCAAGCGGGGTGGTCATATTGCGGGACTGGGCGTTGCAGCAGGGCAGAAAGGGCACAGTATCTACATGTACCGCATATGCGATGCTGCCAGCGCCTGCTTGCAATTGCCGTGTGTCCGCATTCTCACGATGCGCCTACTCAACGCAATTCCTCCGCGCATCACGTGCACACCGAGCGGGCGCCCGCAGCCTGCTCGCTCTCCTTGGAGAAAACTCTGCGCTCGCTCGGTGCATGTTGCACGCCTGCATGCCTGCCAGCTGCCATGCCAGCGCGATTGGCGGGGTAGCTGTGGCAGGTACAGGCGGTACCCCTGCAATGCGTATGCTCTGGAACAATGCCGGTGCTAAACCGCTTCCTCGCTGGTGCTACGCGCGCCATGCCCAGGGAAGCTTAGCCAGCGGCCTCGCATCGTGTAGCCTGGTTGACGCATTGTGGGCACGCCCCCAGTCACTAACCTATCGACGCCTAGCCCAGCCCGCCAAGCCAGATACGTATGCCCTGTCCCCTGCACGTGCCTTGTCGCATCACCTCGCCCAGCGATAGATCACCATCCCACCATCCACCACTCCAATAATCAATCCCTGGTAGGCTAAGCAGCCCACCGGACCTCTCACACATCGCCAGCTATACGGATACGAACGCAACATCAACACTGACTTCCCACGCACAGTGGTCTTACCCTGCCGGACACAACACGGAAATCCATACACAACCTATACGGAACCCCGTGCGCCTAGCAAGCAAAGTTCCACCCCCCCCAGCCTGCAACCCATCGCTGTAACTGCACGTTGCTGCTCCTGGGCCCCCTGCAGTGTCATCACTACTCGTTCATAGCATCGAGAACAAACAGTTCACCGTACATTAGCAGCTGCAACGGCCCCCCCCCCCCCACCCCCCACCCCCCTTCAGGGCTGATCCCTTATTCACTGAACCAATTCTCTTGACAAGTACTTATTCAGAAGGCCATCCTCCCCCCCCTTCCTCTCACTCCTCTCTCGCTTCATCGAAAGAGGAAACAAAAATTCCACATACGACACATACCCCAGAACAGATACCCCCCCTCGGAGGATTTCAGCGGTGAATCCACCCAATCCCTTCACAGATATCGGAAAACTCATCTCTCGTTCATTTCAACATACAATCACCATGTTCGACTGGTTAATGAGATTAGCTAGGTTAGTATCTGCTTTTGTCAGCAATTCTTCAGTGTTCTAGTGCTAACGTAAGGTAATGTACAGCTCGTCGGCTACCTTTCTATTCCCAGTCTTTGCTTCTTACAAGGCCCTCAAGACAAATGACCCCCAACAGGTCACCCCTTGGTTGATGTATTGGGTAGTGATTGCTTGTGTATTAGTAGTGGAAGCTTGGACAGAATGGCTACTCCGATGGTTCCCATTTTACTACAATATCAGATGTGCATTCATGCTGTGGCTCGTTCTGCCACAAACACAGGTTAAAACCCTCGTTTGCAGCTGAGAAATTAAGTCTTTACTCATCAATTTTTGTTTTAGGGTGCAACTAAGCTCTACATGGAATACGTCCACCCATACCTCACCGAGCACGAGAAGGATATTGAGAATTTCATTGCCACTGCTCATGATCAATTGAAGGCTGCTGGTTACTCATACCTCAAGCAAGCAATTGGTTACGCGGAGGAAATCATCTTTGGAACCCGCCGTATCCAGGACCGTCCATCCACCCCAAAGAACGAGACATACGCCAATTTCCTCCTTTCTCGCTTTAAGCTCGCCCCCATTGCTCCTCATCCCAGCAGCCCGGCTGCTGACTTCTACAACTCAATAAGTTCTACTCTTACTAATGCTATCCCTAGCCTGGGTAACATGGCTCCTCCAAAAACCGAACAAGATAAGGCATTGTATCTTGCTGCTCAACAAGCAAAACTGCGCATAGCTATGGCTGCCTTGGACAAGGAGATGGCTTCTATGAAGGCTCCCGGCGCTATGCCAGATCAAGGATTCTCCAAGTCTCCTAGTGGTGCTTCTCTTAGCGACTTTGACCACGTAGACGCTGCAGAAATTGAAGGTGCGAATAAATGGCAGAACTGGGCAGAATGGGCCAAAAGTAACAGTCTGCAGGAATCAAACCCTCCAGTTGAGCGTCCAACCGCGATGGCTTAGTTGGGCTGGTGGTAGCTGTCCGGCGATCCATTTGGCAAATTTTCCGGCGGCAAAGTTCTGCACTTGCGAGGTCTTTTACTAGTGTTGCATGTGCCTATGAGTCAAATGGTCGGTCGTTGGAGCGCCTGGTGCAAGCTGAACACACTTCACATGTGACATTAGACACATTGGGCACCATCCAAAAAAAAAAAAAACGCGTTAGCCACCTTCGCTCAGCGTGTGGGACAGGTGTTTTTCTTCTTTAAGTGTTTTTCTAAATGGGGGCCTTTTGCTTTTTTAACGAATTTTTTTTCAAGGTGTTCTGTGTACTTTGTTTTCTATTCTACGAGTTCCTACAATGGGCATCATAAATTGTTCGAATATTTGGGATATTTCATACATAGTTTTTTTTTTCCTCTTGTATGGTTCTATGGGTTCTGGGAAAAAAATATAACGAGCATATGAATTACAACTGTACGATTTGTGGAAAAGACGCAAGACAGCAACCAAATCGAGCACAATCGAGTATCAGCTGTGTGAGGGTGAGAGATTTAACTTGTGCGTTTGAATCTGGAATCTCCAATTGAGAGCAAGGGCCTGGTTTGGTGTTTTTGCGCCGAGATTTACAAGTAAGCAAATTTTGTGCTAGTGAAGTAGATATATTAATAAGGTAATAGCTTGTTTATCGACCGATTTTGTTTGCACGCAATAGGACACATCAGCCAAGACAATAGTGTCAGCTTATAGATGGCCCCGAGAGGGTGTAATCTGGGAATGGAGTTGGGATCGTGCAGTTGCAGTGCAAGCTGTATAAAACACACAACCTACTTACAGTAATCACCAGCTTCAACAAATTTCTCAACCGGCGGTTATGACTAACTTCAGCATTGAGGAGTTATGCTGCAACCTCGACCCTGCGATGTGATGTATGAAATAGCTCAATTTTATTTGCGTATGAGTATATGGGAGATATATTGCTACACATGCTTATGGAGAGGGCCGAGGGATGGAGGTGACGTTTGCTTGCGTAACATTTCTGATTTCTCGTCACATGGGATTTTCATTTGCAACGAGAAGTCTCTTACCCTGCATTTAATGGGTGTATATATATATACGCGATATATTTAGAAATATACCTAGTACTTACAAGCATGTATCAAAGAGATCTCGATTGCCATATTCAAGAAGAAACAAGGGTTTTAGATTCTCTGTGTGTATATGAAGTCAGGTTATGTAGGTATTAAGATTCTCCCAGCTCTCAACACTACGTGAAATCTGGGACACAGCCACTTGTACTGAACCTTTTTTGAAAGGGGTCATTCGGCTCAAGAATATAACTTCCTCCTGAGTTTCCGCAAATGGCTTCCAAACCAAGGCTATTTACATGGCGCGGGCCGTACCATTGTGCCTTGGTTTCAAGTCGAACTCGTTGGAGAATGTGAATTTACGCTACCAAACTAAACTCTGCACCTTTATCTATCAGTGCTGAAGTATATGTATGTCTTTGATGGGTATGAAATATATGTCAGACTTTTGCTTCATCGAGATATATTGGCTCTAAGCAGGTAGAGGCGATTGAGATGTAATAGGTACGTACTTGTGTAAGGATGGATATGTCATCTTACATATGTTTCATCAGGTAAGTATCCATTTGCAGAGAGCACAGTTTATATGCTGTATATAGATGTACAAAACATACAGTGAAATATGTCTAAGATGATTGAAAGAAATGCTTTATAAACTGTTTAAGCTGTAGTGAATACATAAAATACTAATTTGAGATAAAATCACATACTTCAATCTTTTTTAATTTTTTTTTCTTATACATATATTAAAAATAGTGAAGTTCAAGCCTTTTTCGGTTGCAAGTTTGCCGGGAGACAACCTCTTCTTACCCTTCCCCCTCGCGCCGACCCCTTCCTTCTCCATAACCAACAATTTTTTTTTTTTTCTAAAGAATAATCTCAATGAAGAAGGCTTAACTTCCTTTGATTCCGTTTACCTAGCATATTGAGCCCCTCCATCTGGGAAGACGGCGAGCAACTCAGATCCCGGTTATGCAACTATCCCGCGCTCGGAAATCAAGTCCAATTCCATTCCAGTAGGGGCAAGTGTGAACCGCGGAACAAAAAGTCTCTGTATCATAGCTATTATGAGGCCGTTGAACGAGGCCGCAGGTGCTAGCAAGCTTACCTACGCTACAGTATGCCTTCTGCCGCCATGGTCGATTGGTGCATTTTATATATCGTGTAGCTTGGGGGGATATGATCGAGATTGGTCCGGTCTCGATTGATATGTTGATTCTCGCAAGTCATTTGGAATGTACCACGACCTAGATATTGCATTACTAGACTAGATATAGTGCATACAATAGGTATACATAGTTCGTTTTACAATTAAAACTCAGTGTATAGTACGTTCAAAATAGTTTATAACCAGACTAAACAAATTGCAAGGTCACATCAGCTATAATAAGTTAATTCACCTATTTACTTTATCACGGTGTGCACCGCCAATATCTACAAAGACCCTCTCTCGATAGAACCTGAAATAGCGAGGGAAGTCGATAATTTGTTACACCATTAATGCCATCCCTCCTGTTCCACCAATGAAACAATAGATGTATGCCTCTAAGGGTACTTAAGTCTAAATATATACAACGTATCTATACTATGCAGGTTGTACGCATGCACACCCCCTCTCACCGCTCTCTTACCTTCCCCTCCTCGCTCTGCCTCCGCCCTGCCCCTATCACCGCCTCCAGACAAACATCACTGTAATCTCCGCACTCCACTGCCGCCACCACCATTCACCCCTTACTCACCTCTCACCTTCCACACCTTCGTTAAATTTCCATAAACCGCTATCTCCTTTAACAATCCCCTCAGCTCATCCATTGACCATCCCTCTTCCCTCGATTGCCCCTCAAATGCCTTTATGACATCTTGATTCGTTGCTTGTCCACCACGGCTCACAAGATATTCCTTTAGCTTTTCCATGCAGGCCTGACGCCGAGGACTACGTGGGGTTGTGGCCACGGCGGGGGTATGCGGGGCATGCGGGGCATGCGGTGTGAACCCTGTTGCAGTCCCTGGTATGCACGGGGTAGCCCGTCCCGGCCCTGGGTCCGGAGAGCGCAGTGGCAATGTAGACAGCGTGCTTCGTGCAGTCGAGTTGCCTGTGTAGTTGACTGTCCTACTATTAGAACTACCTTCCCCGCGCCGATGTTTCAGATTCTCGAGCAAGGTACTTGAGCTTGGCCCCGGCGCCGTGCCAATCCAACTTCTCGGTCTCCCCGCACTCCCAAACTTGCCCGTCCATGTCGGCGTTCCAATCGCCGCCTTCACCGCTAACTTCCGACTAGCTTTGAGGGCCGCCGCTGCTGCATCGACGACCTTTTTCGCCTCCTTCTTTACTAGCACATCTTCCGGTCTTACCGCCTCCATAATCGTATCATGCTCCAACGCACTATGTACTCCAGACTTGCCCAATATTCCCTCTAAAATCCTCACATCATCACTCTTATTAGCTTCGTCGTCATTACTACTTTCCTTATTTTTCTTCTTTTCACTGTCTTCCCCTCCATTTTCGTCTTCCCCTTCAGGCGTCGTATACGTCGCCAGCCCCGCTACTCCTCCGAATTTTACCAACTTTTCAGGGTCGTCGTCCGTGTCCCGTGTTTTCTGTATCGACTTCTCTGCACCCTTGAACATGCTCCCCGTCTCTGTGCCCCCCACCCCATCCGCCGACCCAAGGGTAAATAGATCATGCAGATCGTTCATTTTGAAGAATCGCCTCTGTTTGGGATCCTTCAGAATTTTGTTCGTCAGGAACTGTTTGAAGATTTGTCGATGGTAAATTTTTTCTTCTATTGTACCAGCGGTCATGAGGCGGTATATTGTCACATCTTTTTTCTGTCCTAGGCGCCATGCACGCTCACGGGCTTGTACGTCCGTTGACGGGTTCCAGTCCGGGTCGTAGATGATCACTCTGTCGGCACCTGTGAGGTTTACGCCCAGTCCGCCCACCTTTGTAGTGAGGAGAAAAATGTCAATTTCAGGCGTGTTATTAAATTGGTCGACCAAGACCTGCCTATGGCTAATAGCTGTCACGCCGTCCATACGTAAGTACTTATAATTCCCAATCTTCTGCATGAAGGATTCTAGAATATCGAGCATCTGTCGGGTTTGAGAGAAGACAAGAGTGCGGTGACCTTCTTTCTTCCATAGCTCAAGAAGGGCCTTGACGACTTGCATCTTGCCTGACTTATTACCCTTGCCATATTGGTATCCCTCTTTCTGTATGATGACCCATAATCAGCTTCCACAAGCCATCTTGGAAAGGGTCAATATGTTGCACAAACATGGATTAATTTGTCCCGATCCACTAAATCCGGATGATTACATATCTTCCTCAATATATCCACTCCATATAGCACCTGCCTCTTACCATCCAATATACTCTTCAACTCGCTACTCTTCAAAAACTCCTCATAGCAATCCCTCTGCACCTTTGTCAATTTGCAGAATAGGACCTGCTCGACTTTTTTCGGGAGGTCAGCTGCGACGTCGACTTTAAGCCGGCGGAGAAGGTAGGGGCCAATGAGATCGCGCAGAACGCAAGCGCATTGGTAACCTGTTTGGATTTGAACGTTGGTGGCGTTGGCATAGCCGCCGATGCGGATGGGAATTGCAAATGAGCTTTGGAAGACGGGTAGGACCTAAAAGCGTCAGAGTTGAAAATTGAGGATATGGATAATAAACGTAAGCTTACACCTAGTCGACCAGGGTATATAAAGTCAAACAAACTCCATAGTTCTGTGAGGTTGTTTTGCAGTGGTGTGCCTGAAAGAATGATTCGATGTGGGGTCTATTCAGGGTAAGCGGCTGACACGGAGAGAGAATTGGTCAATGTATGTATTAGTATGTACCTTGAATTGTTTGCATGCCAAGGATATCCCAGCGTCGGGATTGCGAATTTTGTGCCCTTCGTCAAGAATAGCGTAGCTCCATTCTCGAGAGAGTAGCAAGGATCCATATGTCTGCAAACCAGCATAAGTAGTAACAAGGACGTGGCCTGTATATGACCGTAAATATTGGCATGCGTTTTGGAATAAGAAGAATGCTAACCTTTCTCAAATACTCGTTTCACTAGCCTTTCTGCAGCTGGGCCATGCCTATTATTGACAGCTACCTCATGACCTTGCTCAAGCATATCATCCATATCCACTTCATCATGCACGCTAAGCATCCCACTACCACTTGAGTGCAGGATTGGAACCCTCAATGGAGGCCACCATTTGTGGAATTCGTTCACCCATTGCTTGAGCACAGTTGCCGGAGCAACAACTATCACTGGCTTGTTGAGTTTTCCACTGTAATGTAACCCTGCTAGAAATGATATGATCTGGATTGTTTTGCCGAGACCCATTTCATCTCCAATAATCCCACCAACATCTTGTTGATGAAGTTCCCATAGCCACTGTACACATGTTTTCTGATAATCAAACAAACTGGGATATATATCACCAGGCATACGATAATCGTTGTCAAGTACGTAGTCAGATATCGTGGGATGTGGCATCATCCATTCCGGAACACGTGCCGCTTGTCCTCTGTCTTTTTTCTGAGCTTTTTCTCTTGCTTTCTTCCGTCCTTCAATCCACCGTTTGAGCCTTGCTTGGTATTGCTTCTCGTTTCCATCATCCAGGGCTCCAATTTCTTCACTCCTGTTTTCTGTGACTGTTTTCCGCTTCTTTGATTTTCTTCTGCGACGTTCTTCAGCCTCGGAGTAATCATCTTCAAACTCCTCCAATTCCATTTCCTCATCGTCTTCATCTACAGCAGACTCAGCGTCATAATCTTCGTCGTCCTCTCTGGCTTCCTTCCCCTTTACTCCAACACCCGCAGCCTTTCTTAACCGCCTGCGTTTCTTTGGCTGGGATGTTTCTGTCTCCTCTTCAAATGCATGCTCGGGGGCAAAGCCAGGCACCCGTAGATTCTGATGAGACATCAGCTCATCCATTGTACTCTGCCGCCTAGGTACTTCAACATCTTCCTCTTCATTTGCTGGCACCTTCGCAAACGGCGTTATCTTCCCCGTACCTGAAGCCTCAGGTCAGCGTGGGACACATCCACAGACATACGCCGAATACTTACGTATGAGAAATTCCCGTTGGCTCTCGTTTGGTCTTCGACCACTAGAGACTGGGTTCAAAGCTTCATTTTCCGCTTCCGATTGATTTCGATCACGGATGCGATCATTGATACTTTCAATATCACGGTCTAGGCGTACGATTTTTTTACTGATGCTCTCTATTTGTTCATTGATGTGGTGTTTCTCATCCGGTTCTGTAGTCCGCTTCTCCAGTCTATCATGCAGCCGTCCAAGCTGATAGAGTAACTTGCTACCAATCTTAGTTACTAGAATCCTATTTCAAGAGCCGAACAGAACGTACTCTTTCTCAGTTCGGGCTTTTGCCAGCCTCTTGTTGTCCAGCTCATCTTCTTTCTCTTTGATAGCTCGGGAAGCCTTTCACATTATCAGCCGTTAGTCGGTCTATTGGCTGCAGATTGGATTTCAGTCGAAGGTTCGATACCTGTAGTGCAACATTTCGCTCGAGGGCTTCCTGATCCACGGCTTGAAACCCAATAGCTTTCTCGAGGTCCAAAGGGCCAACCATTGGTGAACCTGAAGCTCGCACGTCACCAAATTCCTCAGTTGGAGACTGAGAATCCCTCTTCGAGAGCATCGTCATTAGACTTCTGCAGCGGTCCCTCTCCCAACCGGCCAGTAAGTGAGCATGAAGATATGTGATGTACAAAATCAGATAGTAGGGTGGACAAAAACAAAACGAAGAGGCAGTGAGGAGGCAGTGAAGAGGGATTGCAGGCTCTCAGAATATTGTTTTGCTACATCAAACCAAAGTGTGAAATCTATGTAGGTAGTGCAGCCTCAGGTATCGCAAAGCTCTTCGTAGCGGTATCCGGGGGGGACGTGTTTCTCCCACATTTTTCTCGTGTACTGTACGTCAGCCCAGTACATGCAACACACGCTTGAGTCATGCTATGGAGAACTGGTCTAAAGTCTAGTTGAACAACTAGCCTAAGTTTGAGCGCCTCGATCGTGTGTGGGTGCACAAGTCCCATGTCTTGTGCCAGGTGAATAATCTTGGCGAGCCCAACAGCAGCATGCGAACGGTAACTTTAGACGTCGCGGTCCATGGCCGTTATCGGAGGGCGCTGGTTTCATTGGGGACGGTCCAATTGGTGGCGTTTAACAAGCTGGTTCCCCCCAGATGGCCAGATAAAGGACTGCTGACCAAACGACTTTTGATTCGTTCATTCACACAATTGGTGGTGTTAACATATCATACCTGAGAGGAAATAGAAGTGAGGTTATATATGCAGCACCCAAGCAAGAATTGAGACACCTAAGCAAGAATTGAGAAGCCTAGCTTGTAGCCATACCAGGTAAGTTTGGTGTCTCACTGGGTTGCACGTCAGGTGATTGTCATGTAACCGCTCAGTAGAAAGGTATGCATATCCGAGACCGAATGCTAAGGATGGACACATGGTTGATATTTCAAGTCAGTTTTCTGTGGTACGGCCGTGGTTTTGATGTGCATTACGATTGGGAATTGTGAGCTTTTCTGCTGCTAAGCAATGCTTTTGGATTGAGGACATCTCCAGATAGAAGATGCATGCTGTAGTTGTGCGACAAGGATGAGCGCATATAGTGGTCGTTAAAAAGCAAGCAGCATACGGCAGGTTGACATGTGAGGCTGAGGCATTCCAGATGCCTCTGCCTATGTATTGACAAAATACATCTATCATACAAGTATTGCTCGAATGCGTGGTAGCTCTATTCAAGCAGCTCAAAACTACGCCACAGACTTTATCTCCGGAGGCAGGTATCTGAAGTACTTTGTTCTCTATTCCTTGCTCATACACCCACTGGCATGGGTATCACAATTGGCCTCTTAACTCTCATGGCTCTCTCTCTCATGTTAGCTAGGCAGTCTTGATGCGGCCGCACGCAGCATCTAATTGGCCCAGGCGCAAGTCCACGACCACCTATTCCAATTTGCTGGCAAGAAACCTGTAGAGCGCTCCCACCAGCGCCCAGTCATGCCCACTTGCGCGCCTCGCTCCCATTTGCTCATGTCGTTCACGTATCCCGAAAGCATTCAGCATTCACTTGAAATCCATTAGCCTGGTTGCGTAAGCAATGCCATGCCAATGAAAGCAATCTCAGCTTCCGGACTCTGAATTTGGCCCTGTCTGCGCGAAATTTCATACGAGTAGCATTATTGCCATTGGTGCCGCGGTCACATTTCGTCTGAAGGCGAAGAGGCTTCATCTGTGGAAGTGCAAGCCCCTTAGAGCCTCTGGGGCCTGCGGACAATGCTCTGGCCTGCCTGCGCCTGTTCAGGCCGTAGCGCACATGTATGTGCTGTGCCGGTGTCCCTCCTGCGCCGCTGTTGTCTGTTGTCTGTTTCATCAGTCAGCTCAATCCGAGAGCCGATCCCCCGAAACCAGCGCCCCATTTCGCCCCAGTAAGGGCTTTTCTAGCAAAGCTCAGCACCGAGCCCACTCCGTCGATCACAAGTGGAGATATCCTCTCGCGGTCGAGCTTTGTCGCCTTTATCGTCTCGGCTCATCTTGTTCGTGCGTTGCCCCTCTTTCCTCGTGGACCGAATCTTTTACCCGCATCCTCCCCTCCTCCCCTCCTCCCGCACCCCCCCCCCCCTCCCCCGCCCCAAGCCTGACAGCGACCCAGTGCAACCGTGGAAGGCTTGACAACTCACTGAAACCCCCCCCCCCGCCATGGGAGCTATCTAGATAACCGTCATCTCGCTCTGCACTCCAAGGGCTTAGATCCCTACAATCTCTGTTACTGTGCACCTATCACATACTGAAGAACGAGAGGTTCGGCATTGGAGCCACCTGCAGAGCAGCATTACCACTCAGAACGGCGAAGCTAGATTGACCGCTCTTTGCACGATACAGGTCTCAGACGTACCATATATTCGAAGTCCAGTGCATTCTGACCTTGTCTGTAATCCGATACCTAATACTTCACTTTACTACACATGGATTCATGGAGCAATGCACCGTATTCGTCGGATCCGTCCGCAAAAAGGCAGCCGCGATATGGGAGCAATGTTCTTCAGAATAACACCACCTCCATAAATCCACACCGTGATTACACCCTACCTCAGGCTCAGCAGTCGCAACATCCGCCACAGCAACCCTCAAGCTACCAAGCATATCATGGCTCATCATCATTACAGGCGGGGCCACCGTCGGCAGTAACCACACCGAGCGCCAGTCGAGCTGACAACTCTACAGACTATATGGATATAGATCCGGAGAACTACAACAGGTCAAAGTACTCCCAAGCTCAGTCTCGGGACCAAAGTGCCCGCCAGCCTTACCTCCAAACAGACGATCCATCTACAATTTCTCAACGTTATTCCCCGTTGAACTCGCTTAGCCCTCAGACGCAATATACCACAGGTCATCCTCAGTCGAATACCCTATCACAGCAAATGCCCTCCGGATATCAAGCGCGTCAGTCACCCTCACGGCCAAACTATACCAATATCACTCAATCATATTATAGCCAAGGAGGCTCTCCGCGAACAAGCGCACCACCAACAATTCAGTCGTACAATCATCCGCTGCAACAACAACAACAGACCTTGGGCCAACAGCAACCCAACTTAAGCCGTCAGTCATCGATCAATGCTGCACCTCAACTACCTCCGATTAGCGTTCCGAACCCGCCTGAGGGTAACAGCTCACGTTACTATCCCACAGCTGCACTACAACCTACCTTTGACCAAGGGCAGCTCTCACCACGAGGCGCTCAACAAATGACACCCCAGATGGAACCTGTACCACAGTTTAGTAGAGTGACAAGTGCAAATGACCTTCAGCCCAGGGTACATGCTCAACCAGCATTTCGAAGAGCAAATCCAGACGATGGTGGATTTATAAGTGTTTGTTTCCCATCGGTTCCTTTAGGTGATTTGGAAACCTAACAGAACATTCTGTAGCCACTACAAGCTCTAACAACGCATCTGCCGGTTACATATCGATTTTGCAATCCAAATTTTAAATACGAGTCGTCTCGGAACCCTCGAAGAGTGCTTACGAAGCCCAGCAAAGGTGTAAAGAATGATGGATATGATAACGAGGACAGTGACTACATTTTGTATGTGAACGATATATTGGGTTCTGAAGAGAATGGGCACAAGTATGTATATCATTGAAGCTGTATTGCATGATCATGCTAATCGTAATAGGAACCGGTACCTGATATTGGACGTCCTGGGGCAAGGTACCTTTGGGCAGGTGGTCAAATGTCAAAATTTGAAGACACAGGAAGTGGTAGCAGTCAAAGTGGTGAAAAACAGGACAGCATACTTCAATCAAAGCATGATGGAAGTCTCAGTATTAGATTTGGTACGGCCCAGAGGTCACTGGACGGAAGATTTGGGCACTAACTCCATTGAAGCTCAATAGCAAACTCGACAAAGGTGACGATAATCATATCCTCCGGCTCAAGGATACATTTATCCATCGTCAGCATTTGTGCCTTGTGTTTGAGTTATTAAGTGTCAACCTCTACGAATTGATAAAACAGAATCAGTTCCGAGGCTTGAGCACAACGTTAGTTAGGGTGTTTGCACAGCAGCTACTAACCGCTTTATGTCTCTTAAATAAGGCAAAGCTAATCCACTGTGATCTGAAGCCGGAGAATATACTGCTCAAAAAGTAAATTCCAACCAAGTGATTCACGCCAGTTATTTTTTTTTTCTAAAAAAAAGCTAACCAAGTTTTCTGCCATACAGCCTCGAAAGCCCAATAATTAAGGTCATTGACTTTGGTTCGGCGTGCGATGAAAGGCAGACAGTGTATACATACATTCAATCACGGTTTTACCGCTCGCCTGAGGTTTTATTAGGGCTACCGTAGTGCTCCCCGGTTGCTTGTGATCTGTTGCTTTCACTAACGCTGCTTCATTCCAGGTATTCTTCTTCGATTGATATGTGGTCCCTGGGCTGTATCGTTGTGGAGCTATTCCTTGGCCTTCCGTTATTCCCAGGAAGTTCAGAATACAATCAAGTGGCCAGGATTACCGAAATGTTGGGAGTACCGCCTACTTGGATGATAGAAATGGGGAAGCAAGGACTAGATTACTTCGAGAAAGTGGTTGATGAATTTGGAAGGAAATCTTACCAGCTCAAGAGCATGGAGAAATATGCGCGTGAGCATGGAACCAAAGAGCAACCTAGTAAAAAGTATTTCCAGGCAACCACATTGCCAGAGATTATAAGAGGATACGCAATGCCGCGGAAAAATATGAAACCAGTTGAAATTGAGCGAGGTAGGACCATAGCCTGAGATATCTTGTTGTCATCGATATTTAACAGCTTGGACAGAAATGAACAACCGTGTGGCCTTCATCGACTTTGTCCGGGGACTCTTGACTTTAAATCCGCTTGAGCGATGGTCTCCTCAGCAAGCGAAGATGCATCCATTTATCACGAATCAGAAGTTCACTGGCCCCTTCCACCCACCGATGAATCTGAAGTCGGCCAATCCGAAGTCTCCCGCACCCGGTACTCAGCAGCAGCAGGCGGCAGCTCAAAAGCATCAGGAACAGGAACTAATAAAGCAACGGCAGGCCCAAGCTCAGGTTCAAGCCCAGGCCCAGGTTCAAGCAGCACAGTCACAGGCATCCTACAGTAATGTGCCCATGAATTCATATGGACAGCAGCCACCTGTCTACAATAACATGTATAATCCACAGTCTCATCCTCAACAACAGCAGCAACCACAACCACAACAGCAACAGCAGCAACCTGCTCCACCACCATATAACAACTCAATAGGGAACCAATATGCAGCGCAAGCGAATATGGGTTCTCAGCAACCTGGGCAGTCTCAAGCAAATCAGTATCAGTCTCACCAATTAGCTCATTATAACTCGACTGCGCGGGCAGCGCGGCAACGAGCTGCTACAATTATAGAGGGGGTGCCTCCTTCAATACAGCGAGCTGCGTCAATGATGGACCCTACGCAGCCTATTAGGCTGCAGCCTAGTCCGGCTTACTTTCCACCACCTCCAGATACAGAGAGTGGGAATGGCGCAGGTATCAGGGGGAGCAGGAACAAAAGCGGTCGAGGCGCTTACGGCCGTACTGGAAATCGAGATGTAATCCGAACTCTGGAGGATAGAACAGAAGATGGACTTTTTAATCAGAATTGGTAGTAAGAGTCGGTATCGATTCAACTTCTTTGTAACTGGAGTCTGCTCAACGTGTGGGATATCCAGGGTGGATGACCACAAGCATATCGCGAAAGGACGGCCAAATCAAGAGCAGGCAGGAAATAGCTCCTGGGAAAAGTATAAAGTGTCGCTCTCCGATGGTTGAGCAGGAGCTGGTTGAAGAAATGAAATGGTGCAGAAGCGCTTAGTTATGTCTTCTTTATTATCTTTCTATATCTTCCTCGTCTTCCGTTTCTTTATGGTTTCTTAGGGGGGTCTTCGTCGTATTTTTGTGTATCTAAGTGATGCTCATCTGGGGTTGGTCATGCATGTATGTTTCCAGCGTAACACATAGTGTGACTATGGGGATAGAATATTGGACAACGATGACTGAAGCTGCTGAGGCGAGCGAAAGCATTAGATCAGGCGCGGATCCTGCCCTACTGCGGCTTCAATTTCAGTATTTAGGTTGACTTTGTAACTGCTAGAACTCTGAGTAAATCAGATCACATGATCGAAGGGCCAACCCTAAGCTTGGCACGAAATTTATTTCTTAGTATCATCGGTTCAAATTTCGCCGCTGGATATTCTGGCCACACTACACCCCAAACCCCACCCCCGCCATTCGGCTGCCCCATTTAGAGATATATTAAACGAAGTTACAACACGTATATTCATTAACCATGTCTCGATTTTTCCATGGCGGAGCGAGTGATAGTGATACCAGCAGCTCGGATGAGGAAGAGCTCTACTCTGAAGAGGAACAGGAAGAGAAGTCGGAGGAATCAAGCTCTGAATCATCCAGCAGCAGCAGCAGCAGCAGCAGTGAAGCGTCTTCTGAGGAGGAATCCGAGGTAGAGGAGGAAGAGGAGGAGAGACCGAATCCGTTTATTGCTGGTGGCGGATATGCGAGTAGCGATGAGAGCGATGAGGAGGGACGGCGTGTGGTGAAGAGCGCAAGAGACAAGCGGCTGAGTGAGATTGAGACGTCCGTCAGGCTTATCGAAAATGCAGAGAAAATCAATGATTGGGTTGTTATTTCAGCCGGTTAGTGTTTGCAATTTGAGTCTTTATCCGGGGCACTCTAGCAATGGTTCGAGATTCAAGGCTAATGAAATGTTAGAATTCGACAAACTCAACAGGTTTGTGGAAAAGGCTAAGCAAACTGGACCTGTTCCAAAGCTCTATATCAAGACGATAACCGACCTTGAGGAGTTCATGAATGAGAGTATCGCCAAAGATAAGACTGCCACCAAGAGGATGAATGCGGCGAATGCTCGTGCATTGAACACAATCAAGCAACGTATCAAAAAAAACAACCGGGGATACGAAAAGGAGATTGAACAATACCGCGCAGACAAGGATGGATTCATGGTGGAGGAGGAGGTGGAGGAAAAGGCTGCTGTTAAAACCAAGAGGGAGAAGACTATTTCAAGGGAGATTGCCCTAGAAGCAGGGGATGAGGAGGGATTTGCTACTGTGGGGCGAGGGGGGAAGACAATACAGTACACGCCAGAGAGCATATTCAAGCATCTAAAGGTCATCATTGAGGCTAGGGGTAAAAAGAATACAGATAAATTGGAACAGATCCGGACGATGGAGAAATTGTTGGAGATCTCTCAGACCCCTTACCAGAAGATTAAGGTTCTTCTGGCTTTGATATCCACTCGATTTGATCTCACCACCGGTGCTTCCAGTTTCATGTCGACTGAGCAATGGAAACGGTAAGACTGTCTGGTAAATCTGATTTACGAAAGAAGCTAATCCTGATTAGTGCGGAATCTGAATTCAATACCCTTCTCGAGACTCTTGAAAAGAATCCCGACTTCATTATTTATGAACTAGCAGAAGAGTGGGACGATGACGAAAAACCACCAAACCCAGGCCCGGACGAAGTATTTAAGGTTCCTGGAAGCATCGTATCGTACGCTGAACGGCTTGATGATGAGTTGACCAGGTCGCTACAACACATTGATCCACATACAACGGAGTACATTGAACGTCTTGCAGATGAAAGTGCACTATACGCATCCATTGTCCGCAGTCAAGCATACTATGAAAGGATAGCACAGCAGCCCGATATCCAGGTTGCTGAATCGCTAAATCGGGTCATTAACAGACGGTTGGAACATGTGTACTTCAAGGTAATTGATTGAATTCAGTAGCATGTTGAGCGTACATTAACACTGCATGTATAGCCTGCCCAAGTTATCACAACGGTAGAGGAGAACACTTGGAAAAATCTGCCTGCAGGCGTGGAATCAGCAATCACTCCCAAGACAGCTTCAGTGAATGCCACTCACCTCATCAGCACGCTTTGCACTTACTTGTATAAGTATGACGCGACGGTGCTCCGAACGAGAGCCATGTTGTGTCATGTGTATCATTATGCTCTTCACAATAATTTCTACCAAGCTCGTGACATGCTTTTGATGTCTCACCTTCAGGAAAATATTCATGGAGCCGATATCAACACACAGATACTATATAACCGAACACTTGTGCAAGTCGGTCTCTGTGCGTTCCGCGCCGGGTTAATATATGAAGCGCAAACGTGTCTTCAGGAGATCTGTGGTACAAATCGATTAAAGGAGCTGTTGGCACAAGGTGTACAGATGCAACGATATTCTCAGGTAACTCCCGAACAGGAGCGCCTTGAGCGTCAAAGGCAACTTCCATTCCACATGCATATTAATTTGGAGCTCCTCGAATGCGTGTACCTCACCTGCTCCATGCTCTTGGAGATTCCTGCATTGGCTGCTAGTGGCTCATCTCCAGATCTGAAGAAGCGAGCAATTAGCAAGACCTTCCGACGGATGTTAGAGTACCATGAGCGGCAAATATTCACTGGTCCTCCAGAAAACACGCGTGATCATGTTATGCAAGCATCAAAAGCTTTGGCGGCTGGTGAATGGAAACGGGCTAGTGAGCTGCTGAATGCTATTAAGATTTGGGATCTTCTTCCAGAAAGGGATAGGATTAAGGTGATGCTATCAGAGAAGATTCAAGAAGAGGGATTGCGAACATACCTTTTCACTTACGCACCATTCTACGACACTCTCGCTCTCAGCAGGCTCGCAGAGATGTTTGACCTGACGCCAAGAAAAGTCACTGCATTGGTGAGCAGGATGATCGCTCATGAGGAGATTGCTGCGGCATTGGACCAAGTGAACAATGCCATTATTTTCCGAAAGGGTGTGGAATTGTCACGGTTGCAGTCTCTTGCATTGACCTTAAGCGAGAAGGCAAGCTCTCTAATTGAGCAGAACGAGAGGGTGCTGGAACAGAAGACGCAAGGCTCAGGTTTTGAGGGGCTGGGGCAGGTGGAAGAGGCGGTGGTGCTGGACGAGGTGGAAAGAGAACGGAGGGAGGGGGTGACAGAAGAGGTGGAAGAGGCGGAAGAGGTGGCCAAAAAAACGTTCAATTCAACTCCCAGAGAGGAGCTATCAAGGCATAATTTAACCTCTAGTTTGTTACTCCTCGTTTCTTTTCTCTCACAGCACACACTATCGTGCTATGTATCAATTTCGTCCCTGTTTATTCTTCCTAATACACATTTGTCATGGCATTCTTCCCTTCATCATATGTTCTTCGTTAGTTTATTTATGAGTTATGTTTTTGTTTGTGCTGCTGGCTTTGAATAGGTTGGGTATCTACTGTTTAGGCATACATAACGTGTATTTAGAGTTTGAATATAGGATGGTGGCTTAGGGCAGGAAAAAGAAAGGAACAGAGGAATTATATCCTTCAAAAGGTTGGGAGGGACTGTGACAAATGAACAGGAAGGAAGTAGTCTGTTGAACATAACAGCGCGCGCAGTGGGCCTAATGCAGCGGTGCGGATGTGGGCTCAAGGTTAGACCAAACATGTTGTTCAGGGTAACAGGCTAAGTCACAGCTCGCAGGTGCCAATTATGACAATGTTAGGTGAAGATCGTCTGCTGTCGTCCTGACTTCGCGGCCGGTGCGAAGCCAAGAAAAGGAACATTTCGGAGGGTGATAGAGTGATAGGGCTGTGGGGGAAGGAACAGTTAGAAGGTAGCACAGTTGTTTACTAACGTAAAATAAGATATCCGTCACGATGGGAGGCGGAGAGTTATGTCTATCTAACTACCTGGATGCGGTCTTACCAATGAGTACGACGGCTATGACAGCGGCGGACTTCGCTGGCTGCGGAGGGTGGCGAGGGTAGGCAGAGGCGACAGATAGATTATCAGGAATCAGGCGGGTCTGTTGATTGACAGGACAGCGGCAACGAGAGAACAAGCTATCGACAGAAAGGCCAGATAGGGCCCTTGTATACACGATAAACCCATTGGCTAGGAATATAATGCAGAGGCAACGAGTGCAGCGATGGGACCACCTTACCCGTCATAATAAGCTATTGGTCTACGTCACCAGGCGGATAAACTACAATCAGCAACAGGTTAGCCGCCTATGGGTAGCCGGTTGCTGCGAGCTTACCGGTTGGTGTAAGAATACTACGATGTTATATATACGGTTTATAATCTCCTGTTATTTTATTGTGTTTTATTATTATATTATTCATTATCTTATCTGCAGTATAAGTTACTACGAATTTTCTCATTAGTATATTATATATTAGTTAATATTATTAATCTAGGGTAATATTTGATATTGATCAATATAGTAAAAATATATTTCTTAATATTAGTAAATTAATAATAATAGTAATTATATAAAATATTAGTATTAATATAAAGTATTATAAAAACTTAATTTATATTTATATTTATATGTATTTATAATTATTTATTTAATAATTTTAAATAATATTTATATTTTTAAAATATATATATATATTATTATAATTAAGTATTTAATTTAATAATTATAAAATATAAAAGTAATAAAATATTATAAAAAAATATATGTTTAATTTATATTTAATTAAGTTTAAGAATTTAATATAAATAATAATAATAATGATAATAAATAATAATAATAATAATAATAATAATAATAATAATAATAATAATAATAATAATAATAATAATAATAATAATAATAATAATAATAATAATAATATATTTATATAATATATTAGTATAATAATTTATTAATACTTAAAAGTTTATAATTAAATAATAAAAATAAAATATATAAATTAAAATAAGAATTAATATAAATATTTAAATAAAAGTTATTAATAATTAATTAAAAATAGTTATTAAAATTTAATAAAAAATATAAGTTAAAATAGATAAATATTATAAGATATTTTTATTTTTAAAAAATTTATAATAAATAAATATAAATTATTATAAATTATACTTATATATATATATATATATAATAACTTTTTTATAATAGATTATATTTAAATTAATAAATTATAATATAATCAAAGTTTAAAAGTAATATAATAGTTATTATAATACTTATAATTATTAATTCAAATATAAACTCTAATTTAAATAAAAAAAATAATTAAAAATATTATTTTTATATAAAATATAATTATATTATATTAATATATTATATATAATAAAAATAATTTATAACTTAATATATATTTTTATAAATATATATAAAGTATTATTTTAAAATTTTACTAATTTTTATAATAATATAAATAAAAAAATTATTTAAAAATATTAATACTAAGTAAAAGTTTTATTATATAATGAATATATTAATAAGTTATAATAGTATTACTAATAATAGTAGTTATTAAATATTTATAATAAAGTAAATAAGATATTATTAAAAATAATATATATTTATATTAAAATATATTTATTATTATAATTAAGATTAAATTTATAAAAATCATTTTCAAAGTATTATTTAAAGTATATATTAAATATATAGCTAATTACTATTAAATACTATATAAATTTAATTAAGTTTAATAATTAATAATTATTTACTAAAATATATAAATAAATAGTAGTTATAATTATTTTTATATTATTATATATTATTAGTAGAATTTTTATTTATATATTTTATTTATATTTATTATATTATTATTATCTTACTATTATTTAATTAGTTATATATTATAATTATAAGTTTATATGAAAAAACTAAATATTTTAGTTAGAAAAATTAAAATATTTAGAGTATTTTAAGTTATTTTTTTACTTAATATTAATATTTATATTTAGTATTTATATTAATATAAGTTAAGTTAGTATAAGCTACTATTATAAACTTATTTAAAAACTAAGTAATAATTATATATTATTAGATTAACTTACTTAAAAGATAAAACTCAAACATATACTAGTTTAGTCTTAATAGAGCTTTAAATACTATAAGTATATTTTTAGTATAATTTAAGTATTAGTAACTATAAATATATAATAATTCTATAGTACTATAAATATAAACTTAAATATAACTATAATTTTATTTTATTTAGATACTAATATACTAATAAATCTAATAAATATAAAGAGTTATTATTATAGCTAAAGTAAAAACTTACTTACTTTAAGGTAAATACTATCTTATAATTACTATATAAAACTAATATTGACTAACTAAACTAATTACTTATTAGGTTTAACTATTGATTCTTATATTATTTTTATATAAAGTAGTACTATAAAAAAGTATATTACTATTTATAATTCAAAAGCCTACTTAATATATATACTCTACTTATAAAACTTTATTAATATATATATATATATTAATATATATTACTATCTTTATTTTATACTATTTTTATATATTTTAATTATGTTTTCTTATTTTTACTTATATTACTATTAATAAGAGTTAATTATATTAATTATTATTTATTATTTATTTAATTAGTTATATATAATGAATATAATTTATATAAATATAAGTAATAGTATAGTTGGAAAAATTAAAATATTAGTAGTATTCTTAGTTTCTCTATAACTTTAAATTCTCTTAATTTAATTCTATACCTATGAATTGTTTTATTCTACTTTATAATCTACTACTACTACTTTAACTATATATATTATATCTTAAGTTTTTATACTTATTACTATTACTACTACTACTACTTTAACTATATATATTATATCTTAAGTTTTTTATACTTATTACTATTACTACTACTACTACTACTTCTTCTTAACTTTTATATTTATCAGTATTATTTAGATGAACTAAACTTCTTATACTTCTAATATTATACTACTCTTCAAATCTTACTATTATATTTAAATAAGCTAGGCTCTCTGATATATTAATATTAATAGTTCTTAATACTAATCTAGAGGTAATTCTTAATAGATTATAAAAGATGGTTGTTTTAGTTTATTCTAAAGACTTTAAGAAGTCTTTTTCTAGAGACTCTAGTACTAGTAGTAAGTCTAAAATCTTTCTTATTACTCTCCTTACTACTAAAGAAATTGGTTTTATTATCTTTTTATCTATACTTAGTATTTTCTTTTTTATATAATTACTATTCTTTTTTATGAAGATTATATTACTTATAAGAAGAAAAGAAAAAGAAAGTAGAAAGTTATATTAGCTAATTTATCTATATTAACTCCTCCTTATATTTTTACTATTAAAGAAGTTCCTTAGTACTTCTGGAGGAATTAATAAGAGTTTCTAAATAGATGAGTTCCTTTTTAGTATTTAAAACAAGTTTTTAGTAAAAAAATAAAAGATAGTTATTTATAATTAATAAAGTATTATTTTTTCTAAGCTAATATATTAAATGAAATCTATTTTATTATTTCTATCTCTATAATAATTTTTAAAAATTCTTTCTTCAATATAATTATCTCTAAATTTGAAAAGTACTTATAATACTAGTATATAGTTACCTTATAACTATAAAAGTAATATAAATTCTATAAGACTTAATCATATATTATAAACTATTATAGTAATATACTATACTATAAAGTTACTATTAAAGGAGTATCATATTATTGATTTAGCTATAGTTGTAGTAATACTTTAGAATATATAATATTTTCTATAACTATAGGTCTATTTTTAGACTATAAAATTATTAAATTATTTATATCTATAATATAAGACATTATAATATAAAACTAGCTATATATAAATGCAAGTATATATAAATCTACTCTAATAATATCTAATAACTATTCTTATACCTTATTAACTATTATTGTAAAATATAAATAGATAGGAAATTGCTTTTATATTAGTAGAAATAGAAGTTCTTTTTCTATTATTAAGAGTTTAATATAACTCATCCTATTAAAGAAGTTGAAGTAGAAGATAATAACTTTTAGAATAGAGAAGAGGTAGAAGAAGGAGGAAGAGATACTAAAGTGGCTAGGAGTCATTTTTGAGAAAAGGTTAATCTTTAGTATATATTGATAAAATAGACTAAGTAGAATAAGAAGGCTGGTAGAAGTACATTTAAGACTAGGAAACTAGAACTAAAAGATATTATAATACAGCTAATAGTAGATATATATAAGAATAGTAAGAGTGGTAGTAATGTAGAAGAGTAAAATTAGGTGAAGAGGCCGGAAGAAGTAAAAAAAAGAGATAAAGTAATTATAGTTATAAGTTTTAAATAAAGTAGCTGAAGGGAGGAGAAGTACTAGTATAAAAGATATAAATACAGTTTGCAGAGTAAAAGATATAAAGATAGTTCTATATAATATACAAGTGAGAGTAATTATCTAAGACTCTAAGAGGTGAAAGTACTATCAGAGCTAGTAGAGCTTTATATAAGTAACTTTAGAAGAAATAAGGAGAGAGAGGAGGTAAGAAACTAGAAAGACTAAGAGATGCAGTAAGTACTAATAAAGAAGCTAAGTATGAATATGAAATAGTATTAAACTACTAGTAGAGCTAGTAAATATATTTTTTAAAAGAGAAGAAGGAGATTTTATAGGAAGCAGGATATGAAATAGTAGAGGTAAGAACTATAGAAAGGCTAGAAAGAAAGAAGGAGAGTTAAGAGAAATAAGAGACCTTAATTAAGGAGGTTAGAAGAGAGAGAACTATCTTCTTTTTAGATAGTAGTAAAATTAAGAATAGTAAAGTAGAAGCAGATATATAGAGAAGATTGTTAGCATAGGCATCGCTGGAGTCATGAGAGTGACTTTTGAGGCAACTGCGAGTTCACAAAGGTAGCGAAGTGGACAATAAAAGGTTACACGAGAGCATTAAGTGAGAGTTTAACTTAGAACACTGCTTGTGTCTTAATTTCCTTCTAGCTAACTATTTAGCTCATTTATATAGACTTTTAGCTATCATACATGACTAGTCAATTGATAGTAACATAATGATAAATATGCTAAGGCATACAGGTAGAGAAATGTAACAGAAAACACATATCAGAAAGGTCCATAATAGTAAGAAAGGTGTGAACATAATAGAAGCATGCATTAGAAAGGTCCGCGGTAGCTAGAAAGGCGTGGATGTAATGGAGGTATATATTAGGAAGGTCTGCAGTAGCCAGAAAGGCATGAATGTAATAGAGGCATGTATTAAAAAGGTCTATGGTAGCCAGAAAGGTGTGAACATAATGGAGGCATGCATTAGAAAGGTCTGTGATAGCCAGAAAGGCATGAATGTAATAGAAACATGCATTAAGAAGGTTTATGATGCATATGTGCATATTAGTAGGCCATATGCAACTTTAACATATACTTCTATAGGCAACTGCTATTTACTAGTGGATATTGCCTAGTGGTGATCAGTTACATCTTTAGCATACGTCTCCAGCGATGCTTCCAGAACCGACTCTGTAAGTTTTACCTTAGCTGTAACAAAGATTTATTATAACTTAGTATACTATGGCAGTAGAGAAAAGCTAATTACTAGTATATAAGTATATAAGGATATTTAAGGAAGCTAAGATTCTTGATTATATATATAAATATAAGTAAGTTACTAACTAGCCTATACAAATACTTCTATATATACTAACTACATTATTAGATAGTACTAATAGTTCTACCTTTTAATACAATAGTTTATAAATTATTGATTGCAATCTATAATAATACTACAAATAGAGTTACTAGTTTAAATCCTACTTATAGTAAATATTAGATACTATAGGTAACCTTTAAATTTAATAAATAGCTTATAGTTACATACTAGTTACTAGTTATAAAGTAACCTATTTTAAATAAAATTGAAGTTATCTATTATAAAGGTAATAACTATAGAAAGTTACTATCTATTAGATCAAAAAGACACTTAATTAGTAATACTTACTAGTCCTCTATATAACTTATATAGTACTTATTATATAACTATAGTACCTTTCTGACTATCATATATTACTTATCTTATATATATGTATTTTATATATACTTGTATTTTTTGC
>WHUZ01000180.1:0-47569 GCA_015179045.1 Kalaharituber pfeilii
AGTAGAGGCCAAGCAATCGTGGAGCACCTTTGTAGGAGAATAAGAGAAGCGTCTTCCTGTTGCGACTTCAGCGCCACACCCAAGCCGGGTGTTCACTGCTAGACTTATTCCTGTGTAGCTGAAGAAACCATGTGGGGTCCTAACGCAATAACCCCAATTACCGGTATTGCAGTTGTCAATAAAATTAGCCTAACACGGAAATTGCCTTAGTATGTAAGCCCCTGTCGAGAAGCAATCTAAGGTTGATATTGATAGAACGGGATGCGTGAAATTGTACTCAATTAGGCCCCCGGATTTTCGCCAGAAACTCCGGATGTTATCCCTGCGCCCTTCATTCCCGTTACCACCACTGGGGAATTTTCTCGTTGGGCTAGGCTAAGGAACCGAGAAATATTTGCCACTAACCGCATGGCAGAGTGCAATGGTGTGCATTTAACCTGTTCGAAAATGCTCTTTTCTTCTGTTTTCTAGGCGCATTCTGAAGAACAAAGTCTATTTCCCGGCATGGGAGATAGTCAACGCAGTGACTCCGAGCGGCTTCTGGATTTTGAACGTACGGAGCTCACCGCCGGCGATGCTGAATTGCCACTGGTTGTGACACAGAATAGAGTGAGAATTGTATAAGCTTTGAGCAAGGAATGAATTTGGGACCCAGCGTTATCCGGCTGCAGGAGAATCATGGATGAGATCTGCTCCTCATTTACGTTTTCTTGGGGTATCACGGCGCGAGTAGTAGACATGGGTAATGCTCTCCTGTGGAAATTGGAAAACTCACGAATCGAATTTCATGGAATCAAGATATAAAGAAGATAGTCCCGTTCCATGTCACATCTCTCTCTCTATCTATCCTTCACGTCATCCCGACCAAATTTGGGACCCTCTCTTCCTCCCTAGAACTACTCCAGGGACACCTCCAGAAAGCCGGATATCAAACAATGTTGGGGCGGCGGGGGAATTTGTTGATCCTAGCCCCTGCATTCTACATTTCACTCGCTGCAGCAAACTGTCAGAACAAAACTGTCTCTTTAAAGAAAAAGATGGCTCAATTGATCTCGTCTCGAGGGGAAAATCGGCGCAATTGACTCTTGATAGCAACGGTGCGTATTAGGTGGTTCTCCACAATCTTCTCATTCTACATTTAAGTTTCTATAGCAAATACTCACACATTCCGTGGTAACAGATTGGCTCGGTGTTACCAGGGCTGCCGGCGACCTTGCGGAAGACTTCAAGCGCGTTACTGGTCACTCAATGATCCTCAAGCTCGAGAACTCCGCATCCTGCACCTTCGCCGCCCTACAAAAACCGCTATCCTCGCTGGTACCATTGGAAAGTCGAAGCTCATTGATGACCTCATCACACAAAAGAAAATCAGTGTTGAGAAAACCAAGGGTAAATGGGAAGCTTTCCAGACCCAGGTCGTCAAGAACCCTTTTCCAGGTATTGACGCCGCATTTGCCATCGCTGGTGCCGATAAGCGAGGAACTATCTATGGAATGTACGACATTTCGGAACAAATCGGCGTCTCTCCGTGGTACTGGTGAGCCGACGTTCCAGCAAGGAGGCAACCTACCGTTTATGCACTCAACGTTGAGCCGCGAGCGGTACCAAAAGTCTCCAAGCGTCAAATACCGTGGCTTCTTCGTGAATGATGAGCAGCCTGCACTCACCAACTGGGTTAACGAGAACTTCCCTCGGGGCAAGTATGGACCTGGTTATAATGCCCTGCCATGGCGAACAGCTACAAGCGGGGTCACGTGAAAGAAAAAAAAAAAAAAAAAAAAAAGACCTGGTTATAATGCGGACTTCTATATCAAGGTTCTCGAGCTGCTGCTGAGACTTAGAGCGAACCTTCTGTGGCCAACCATGTGGGACCTAATGTTCGGTGTCGACAACTCAAAGAACCAATGGACTGGAGACATGTATGGTATCGTAATGAGCAGCTTGTATACCGAGCAGTTGATGAGGAGTACAAAGGAGTACAAAGGAGTGGAACGCGCTAAGAGATGGGTACTTGGGATTGCAGAACCAACAAGGAGAACATTTATGATTCTTGTGTTGAGGCCCTTGAGGGAGTAGAACGAAGCGAGAAGTATGAGAACCTCTGGACCATGGGAATGTGAGGCAATGGTGATAACTACCTGGCTGAGGACTCGAGGTCCTTGTTGAAAGAATTGTACACGATCAGCGTGAGATTCTGCAAAAGGAGCTTGGTGTTGGCGAGAAGGGCTTTGAGGAAGTCCCTCAGGTTTTGTGCTTGTGCAAGGATGTGAGTCTTGCTACTGCTATTTTACCCCGATATTGGTAGAGACTAATGATATATTAGATTCAAGCCTACTATGAATCTGGTTTGCGTGCACCAGAAGATATTACCCTTCTCTGGGCCGAGGCAACTGGGGTAACAACCGTCGACTTCCAACCGCGAACGAGACAAGCCGAAACTATAGCTTAACAGGTCTCCAACAGCTTCGGCAGTCACATAACTCCATCCCTACCTATTTCCATGGCTCCGGCGTGGCCATAACTTTCCCTTGTAACTCCGGCCTTGACTGTTTGTCCGAAATCTTCGGTCCATGCCAGCATTTCTTGTGATACACATCCGTGCCCAACCCATCTTTCATTGCCAGACTGTAGCTATCGGTTGATCAGGCCGAATTGTTACTAGCAGCTTTACAAGCCAATATGACGTCTTCGAGTTTGAGATCACGCCCCATAACTCCATCGATTGAGACGCAGCTTGGTGAGGGCTACAACATTGGCTTCATTGACGTCACTTCTTCAGCTCACTATGGGTCTACAAGAGTTCACGTTGCAATTAACAAGACCTCAGTTCCCAGCAACTTCAAGAACGGCTTCGTTAAGTCCGACAAGACAATTTCTATCGAAGCAGAGCAGACCTCTCGAAGAACCCAGTCCGCAGACGTTCATTATAAGGTTATACCTCGCCTTGGCCGAACCCTGTCTGGAATTACCCTATACCCACGTCTCGCTCCTACGCAGTTCCCCACCAAACTCTCCTGCCCTCGAGTTATGACCTTTATCCTTTTACTCAACCAACTTATGGGGCCAATATCACCTTGTATATAGCTAGTGCATTAAACCAGAATCCTACTCGCCCTCTGAAGTGCGCCATTCAGCTAGACGACAACGGAATCCCGACTGTTCAATTCGTTCCATACGTCTTCCCTCTGTACTCACCAGCTGGTTGGGACAAGATGGTTGCCGATGGTGATACCTAGCTCAGCATGATGACCCACAAGGTCAAGGATATTGGGAAAAAAAAACATTGCACGTTTGGGCAGTTGAGCCAGGTGTTGTCTTTGAGAAGATCGTCGTTAATCTCGGAAAAGTCAAGCTATTTGGGCCCGCCAAAGTCCAAGTAGTTGGGAATTCTACTTTGTATAATAGCATTAGTTCATTTGTATTGACAATGGATGCGTGATGGATGGATGGTTATTTAATTTATCATTGATTACCCTCAGCGTCTTTCTGTATCCCATGATACGCAAGTACCAGTGAACGGAAGTCGACAGAAGCTCGTGAACGTTTCGAAGTCATAGTGTACTCCAGGTAAGCAAACATAATAACGATACCTTGCACATGTCATCTTCATTTAATTCTTTATCAAAATCAACGTTTTACAGGTCTGAAAAGGTGCGCTAAGACTCCAGTCAAAGACTAGATTGGTAGGATTGGTAGGTCACAAGAACTAGGTTTCTTGGATTGTGCTTCACTCCGTCCAATGCGCTAATGCGCAACCCCCGCCCTAATCGAGAAACCGTTGCCGTCCCCTTTCTGGCGCACGATCCCCTCAAATCACCTCCAATCACCGTGCCAAACGGGGAAAATTCCCCGTGAGGTGCAGCCCACAACTTACACAGATGAGCTGATGAGCCAATTAACGCAGCAGTGAAAAGGAGGCAACAAATTGAATCGCCATTGAGCTTATCGTACGATATTTGCACAGGGCAGAACTTGTCAATCTGTAATAGTGGTTGAAACCGCTCCTCTCAGCTTCGAGTTCCACCGCATAGACATGCATGACAGAGGGGTTCCCTGGGAGCTGCCATTGGTGGCCAGCTGCGCAAATGCAAGGTTCACAAGTTCTATGGCCAATTAGACGAATTAGAACTAACTTGGGGTCTATCAGTCTCGCAAGCCCTGGCTTGGGCAACTTTACAGCACAATGAGGTCGTGCCACCACGCTGCTGTTGCTGTAGCATCAACATCGGTAGCGCGACTGAGTTCCGGTTGAAGCAAAGTAATTGGAGCTGTTGCAGCGGCATTCGTTCCTAGAAATTGTTGAGCTTTTAGATTCGAACAGGCATGTGTTCATAACAGCGGTCCAAGTCGACCACCAGCAATATTATCAGTCTTAACCAGGAAAGGTCCACAATGTCGAGCCTAATACCATAGTTCCCACGGAACCTGAATTAAAGGGTGTAACAAACATTTACAAGATCAATTCAAGGTTCTCAGTAGGCAACGTGAAGTTGCCACCCAACAAGCGTGCACGGGCCATTTCATGATATTGCTGCTTAACTTCTTGACGTCAAGTTAAAACTACAGGCCTGGCTAGCGCTTTGTATCAGGGCGCGCTAGTACCACTATTAGTTTGAGCAACCAGCCTTGGAAGTATCACCAGACCATAGCCTAATGGAGTCTGACCCGTTAACAAGCTGCTGGACTTGGTTCTATTTTAATAGACAAGATGCCTGCGAGGGAGATCTGTAAGGTTGAAAATCTCCGTCCTATCGATGGCGTTTAATCTGAGATCAAAATCTTGGCCTCAGGTCAACTTTTTCTAATATCACGGTTATCTATCCAATTTAAGTCTTGAAACCATTTGAAGTTTTATAATAGAATCCGCCAACGGTCGCGAGATGGTGAGATGTAAGTAAGTAGGCAGGGTATGTGATTATGCTCGCTCCTATATGGACAAGGTGGCAATGTCAATTTACTTCGAATTCATAACCATTACAAGATTGAATCCACTTGTAACTTCTTTAGCTCTACAAGTGAACTGGGAGCCTCATAGGCTAAGTTCGGTAACGAACGGCTTCACATTCATTTGCTCCTGACTTCGTAAATCACGACAACGGGCCCCAGTTACAGCTAAGAATATAGTCATCTTTCCGTCCTCAAACCTAAACACTATCCCATCCCAAGCCCCTGTCCATCGTCTCGACAAGGAGAGAAAAGAATAAAGAATATCGAAACAAAAGAACTCGGATGGAAAGAAACTCAGGTCTGAAATAATAAGGAAGTTTCGCACCTGAGACATACTTCGTTCAAGGTATCATTCACTGAGCCCGTATCCGTTGAGTAAAAATATATCAACAACTTGAGCAGAAAGATATTAGAAATGGTATACACGATGCCGATCAAAAAGATATAACCCTCCAAAAGTCCGCTTTAAACAAATATCCGATAAAAATAAAATAAACGAGAAATGATAGAATATGAAACAAAACAACATTATTTATCGGTGAATAATGATACAGGAGAAAAGGTAAGTGGAAATGTTAAAGAATGGTTTTGTGATTCATAGATGAAACGAACTGGTCGGTTGAATTGATTTTTGCTTTTACTTGTGAATGTCAATTGAAAGAACCCTTAACGTGCGCCAAAGGTTAATGGTCATCGGTCGATCTGAAGGCCGCTCCAGAAGCATCAGGGTGATGTTCTAGGAGCATTGTTGGCGACGCTTGTATGGTAATGCAATGGCTGGCAGTTAATAGTTGATAAAAGCGCTTGTGGTGCCCCTGCAAGGACCTCTAAAATATATAATAAAGACTGGTATCCATAGCCTCATAGTCTTGTGGGGTTGGACTGGTTGGTGGAGTCCATCCAGGCAAGAACAGCTGTGAGCACCAAAACATAGGTTCCTCGTACATTTTCCGTTCCTGAAGCATGCGAAGCTTTGATTCTGACCATGCACAACCACTATTAGCACGTGTGATCGGCTACGGATAGATCTAGAATAAGTCTATGCAGGTAACATTACCTTGTTCTTTTGCTACTTTCGTAACTTTCTGCATATACTTCACTTGATCCGGGCTCAATATGTGAATTGGCAGTTTGGACGCAGTCATGTCGCCAGTAGGAATTCCACTGCTGTTGTACATGATGCTGCCAGATGGACACTTCCCATTGGTTCTCTTATCCGCACCAACATAATTGCCTTCCCAAGTTAAGCTGAACGGCATGTGCCCCTTGTTCACATGATGGAAATGTGCTAGCAGTATTTTCGCGCCGCAGAAAATCGCATCAATTAGCTGATAGTTGGAGAATCGATGCTAGGTGCCATTAAGTTAGGATAGCTGCTAATGGTTAAATGGCAAGTCCAAGAATTAGGAGAACTCTTACCCGAAGTCGGTACCGCCTCGCGAACCAGTTGTCATGTTTAATTTGCCGCTCGACATTATTTAGCAGGACAAACATGGTAAGATGAACCTCCAACCAGTCCTCTTTCCTATTGCCCAAAATTTTTTTTTGCAACTCTTTGAGAATCTTTGACTTCCATGGCATAAGGAGATAATGTATCGTAATGTTGTCAAGCTGGAAATCCATAATTGGCGTCACAGGAATGCGGCCATAGTAGGGACTGCCCAAATCGTCGCAGACCTCCATTCCCAGCCTTTCACTGCCACAGATCCTCCATGGCTGTTCAATGAGGCGGCTCCCAACCCAAAGCTTGAGCGCTCTCCGCAACATGACCGACTGCAGGACATTCGTTAATTCTTGGGCGTAAGAATCTGGGAATAGAGGAAATGTGCTGCACATACCCCGTCGAAGCCAGCCATGCTTAAAGCAATCCTAAAAGATTCCCAAACAATAGTATTTTCGCTATCCAATAGTCCCTCCAAATATACCGAAAGATTTTCATCAATATACCTCTCTATGGCAGCATGGGCATGTTCAACATCTGCAATTGCGAATGGCGGGGTATTCAAAGTCCTGCGTGCACCAGTGAAAGCATCGTTCCAATGATATTGTTGCCTATCCCCTTCGAGTGGAATATACTGTTTGCATCGTAATTTCAAGGTGGGCCCCATGTCTTGTGTTATTTCGATCGTTCGGGGGTTAGCGAGGACCATGTATCTATTTCCTTGATTGATGTCAAAAGAATCCAACGGCGTGTCCACGCAAATTCCGAAGTTGGACCTAATCGCAAAACCCACATCAGTCTATGCTGGAGTCGAGCGCTCTGAAAATTCCTTTGGAGCGACCACATTCAGAAACAAACATATGCCTACGCACCTCGCCGGAATAGCTCTGCTTCCGTAACTCTAGCGCGGAAGCATGGCATCCGAAGGACTCTTGATGATAGAGCAAGACAGTTCATGCACCAGCCTGCTGGATCTGGACCTGGGTTGCACTGTATAATTTTATTTAGCATTTCATGGCATCCGGATCTGTCAGAGCACATACTCGAATTTTATTCTTCTGACAGCGGATACATGCCCCAGTCGTTCTTGTCATGCATGTCTCTTTCCTCAACTGCTCGGATTTAAATTTTCCTCTACGCTTACGCTCCTTTTTCATCTCTTGTCGCCTGTTGGTAGGACTCTGAAATTTGGAATAAAACGTTAGCATCTTCGCAACATTTTCTAAAATGTAAACACACTCCCTTGCAGACAAAGAATGTGATAAAGATAGTAAGAAGGCTATACAAGAAAATGAGGCATATTAAAGAGTATCATGCCCAAAGAGCTAAAAATGTATCATGGAAAGACTCACCACACTACCATCTCCAGAGGAGCTCGATGATGTATTGCTATTTCCACTGATACTGTAATTGCAGCGCAAATCAGCGTAAGCATTCCCGATTGCAAACCGCGCTGGACGTACGAAGTTCCATCATATCCGATTGCCAGGGGATCCCGATACCCCGCCGGAGGAGCAGGCGCCAGCTTCCGCGGCGGCGCTGGCGCAGGAAGCAAAACGCGAACCATGATAATAACCGATTCAAGATAGATGTGAGAATTTCGCTGAAGTTGTCAGACTTGAGCAAGTCACTAACAGAGACATAAATCAGTGGATAGTTCAGTCCAGTCGTGAAGATGCCAAGTTGCCCAATAAAGCGTCGCGGGGAAGTGGACAGGGGGCGCAAGCGAGTTTGGTTGATAGTAAATGTATTGAGGAGAAACAGATAAGAACCCTTAGCCAATGAACACGATGAACTGAACAACACCGAAGGGGCGCAATGCTGGAACAGTCAAAGAACGCGGCCAGGTTCGAAGAAAGAGAAAAAGAGCTAAGAAGAAGGCAGTGGAAGAGTTGAAAAATCTAGTCGGCTAGTAGTGAGGGGGCAATGGCAGTATCGACAACACTACGTAATTGCATAGTTCACGAGGTACATTTGTGATTTTGTCGAGGGGACACAGGGGAATCCGATCCCAATGTATGGGGCCGAACATCAATCAATGTCGTCAGAGCGCAGCCTCTAGTTCATCTTTGAGTCCCTATGTGCCAGTTGTGCGTAGGCAGCAGCGGGCGAAAAAGGAGCCTTCCTGGAGGCTGAGAAAAAGGAAGCACTGCTCCTGATCCCGACCTTCCATTCAGGCCTCTTTATCTGCGGGATGATCGTCATAATCGACAACATCACAGAAATTTTGAATATGAGATTTGCTCAAGGTTTGAAGGCCTTTAACACTGATGTTTGGCTGGGGAATAGAGCATTCAGATGCAACAACGATCCCATCCCCCCATCCCAAACGATTCGCCATGAAATTACTGTCAGACCGTCCCCAGTTGGTGGCAGGGGTCTGCATTGTGCTGGGACGTGTCTGTGCTTAGTGACTGGTTAGCGGTTGAATGTATCTATCATTCCTTCGAGGTATCAAGAAGGCCGATCTCGAGACTAGGGGCCGAAATCGCAATGCTGTTACGAGGCATCCACTCCTTCACACAATTGATAACCCCACATACAGCACTCAATCGATCTCGGTAGCAAGTCTATCCATGATTCATGATTATTGTACTCGCCATCTCCAGCACAACATGACCATCTGAAGGCCCAAGGGAGCTACTCACAAAAGACCCTATAGAGATCAGGACTAATTGAGCAATGACCGCTACGTTGCAAAATCCCATGTCATCGCGCAGATGCAACATGCAGCCATGCTCCCAAGGGCTACCGTGCGTCGTCTTACTCCAATTCCAAAATCAGCATACCTTCCGCCAACCGCACGGTCCATGATATTTGCACTAAACCCAAAACGAGGCGAACAACCCATATGCAGGGACCTGGAATCAGCTAACGGGGAGCTCCCAAATGTCGGAACTCGGGCCCGGCTGTTACTGCCTCGTTTCTGAGCCGTCACAGAGTCGTAAGTTATAAAGACAGTCGTTAAGTGATGTCAAGATACAGAGAAGACTCCCAACTGAGAGTTGGAACCTTCCTAGCTATTGCGCCGCAAGAATGAAAAACCTGGCTCCGCTCTCTTATCTGAGCGGTACCACAACTTGGGGCTTTTTTAGTTACTTGGACCCAGGAATCATTGTTGCTCTCATCTTTGAATGTATAACTGAACTAGTACCGGGTCATTGGATCCCCACTAGCCTCTTTTCGGCTTAGTCACCAAGCTTCCCCTTTCTCTCGGAACCTTAACAACAGTAGTTATCGCCTTCCTTCTGCTAAGTTGTGTCTCAGTTTTGACCCAACGGAAGCAAAGGTCAGTTGAAATCGTAACCGGATCAGCTGCTTATCATGGACATAACAACAGGATCTCGCTCCTGAGATATTTCAACCTATTTGTGCTTCGTGATTCTTTATCACTGCATGTTACTCGTGCATGATTATAATTGCCAATAGCTGATGCACTTTGAACTGCATTGGTGAGGATTTAAAGCTGCTTTGTCCAACCGGCTGAAGCAAGCCCTCATAGTTAACGAACTTCAACACTCGAAGATAAAATTGAAACTAGCTGACTTATCACAACACAACTTCGTCATGAGTAAACCTGTCTGTAAAATACAATTGCAATTGAACACGTATTCCGGCTTTGCTGTGTTGAGATGTTCCTCTGAGTTCAAGACACTCATATAGGCCTGAAACTGATGTGCCTACCTCATCTGCCAGTACTATCAATACAGTGCATTACAACAACGTAATGATTTGGCACGTTGTTTTGTGCCTATCGAAACAATGTATTCCACAGTAGCGTTGTCAGAACGGAGTTAAAGGCCTTGAGTGCTCAGCGCCGGGGCGTGTAGATCCGGAGCGGATAAGCTGTAAAATTACAGAGAGATCAAGCTGAACTTACCCATGGGATAATGACATATTCCGAACGTATACAAACATACAGGCCAATCTTATCGATAGCTGGTGCAAAACGGTTATGCGTGTCTCCTACTGGCAGTATTAGGGATTTAGCGTATGACGGAGAGCTAATACTTCGCTGTGCAGTGCGTGCACCAGGGCAAATGTTGATATTTAATGAATTCAAAACATACCACACCAACCACGATTGAATGGACCTGAGAGCTAGTAAAGTCCAATTCTGTTAGGCAGGATTTACCGTTTGACAAGCCGCTAATCCCATCATGTCGGAGGTCCGTACAGTTCTTTGGGGTGATATCCACGTTTTCAACTTACAAAGGCAGGAATCACACTAGCTAGTACTACAAGCAGAATATCTCACGGTTCCTCGTGCCCATGAAACACTACCACGAATTGCTTTAGTGAAGATCTCTGACGCAGTTATCAGTCGTCTGATCCTGGCTTCTACCCTGTCAAACCTGTCGAGCAGCATTTTGAGGAGGGGAAGAAGTGAGCGGCCAAGGTGCGTCTGGCGTATACAGCTGTGTTAGTTCCACCCATAGGGGCGTTGATCGTTACCCCAGAACGTTCTCATGCAGGAATCCCGCAGCCACGCGGCAACAAGTATGCATTGGAGAGCGGCTGAGGAGTCTAACTGCTCTTAACAAATCCATTTACCGACTGCAACATAGTTGTTCTGATGTCAAGCTAACCGATGACAAGAGAGCTTCAAGGTTCTTGTATCACTACACGATCAGCATATCACGGGATCTGTTACCAAGTATACCTTTCAACTTATGAAGGTTGTGCCCTAGAATTATAACCCAGGGAACTGCACGGGGTCAACTACGTACTTTATCGGTCGTGATGGGCAAGTCTACTCCAACAATATTATGACATGGAATGTTACCTGAGTTTCTGCATCGTGGGTTACGGTAAAGACGGCTACAGCACCTATCTATCAAACTTAAATGGCCAGAAAATTCCAGAATGCCTGAACAAGGTTACAGATTATAACGTTTCCTAATGCTTATAATGGTTAGAATGTCACTGCAAGTACGTTTTCCAGATTCAAGGGTAAGAGGCAAGATTATACATCTCCTTATCGCCTTCTGCTGCACCTGACAGATGAAGGCTGGCTCACCTGCGTCGGTTGACTTGTCGATTTGGTAGTCTACTTGATCTACATATACTAAGTACACTCTAAACGTCATATCTGTATTGCTTGTGGCCAAGATGATAGACAGGTTGTCTGACAACTAGGATCAGTGAAGACAATCAGAGGGTAGCTGCTTGAGATGAGACAATTGACCCTGGATAAGCCCACAAGTGAGAGTGTGAGAGCGAGAGATTGGGGTATGTACATGCCTTGATGGATGATAAATTATTACGTATTTTGAACCTTCCCAAAGTATCATTCGTCCCCGTCGGCCCCAGTGGACTGCTACAATGTTTACCCCCACATAGCCATAGGCCAAGTCAACATGGAAAGGGCAAGGGTATCTGGTGGTCGAGGAATGTTGGCTGCGCGTCTCAACAGGACGTAGCAAGGCCGAAACAGCCAACACATCGTGTGCATACATGTGGGTTGCTGGAATGCCCGACTGCACGCCTATGCTATGCCATTGCCAGGACAGTTGTAGCATGTAAGAGGAAAAAAGTATGGAACTTTTGTAACCCAGCATAAATAACTTGATTGGGTTGTGGATATCACAATGGTACCGTTAAAGTCTTGAGACTATACACTATTTGAGCCAATATCACAGGCAGTAGAATGCAGGCAAGGAACGCAATAATGAAACGCCCCAGGCCTCTAAATCCACTGGAGAAGGAGAGGTGGGTTTGAAAAGAAGGGTAACCAGAAGAGAAAGGAAAAATGAACGAAAATGAACTAACTTAATGAGGTCAAGCCCGTTGTAGGAACGTAAATGCAAATGAAGCAGGATTGAAGCAGTTTGGATGCGACCTAATGCAAATAGACGAATGAAGACAATGATGCCTTTGCGTCGGGAATGAGCGCTGCTCGTATAGAAAGTCTACCTCCTCAGTTTGCTGACACTGTTCTTAGCCGTGGCCGGAACTTCGCCGCCTTGTGGTAACATGATCATAATCCATGATCGGCTCAATTGGCCACTTCTCCTCAATCCCAGCCTGTGATTGTATATTGCCATATACATCCTCCAATAATTCTCTCAGGGGCGCTGGGCTTTTCCACGGGCTTTCTTTTCTCCTTAGCCACAGCCTTAACAAGTGCCTCCGCTTGCCTTTCTCTAGATCATCTTTAAATCCCTCTCGTGCATGTAAGAGTGCTAAATTGTTCCAAAATTGCATATCTCCCCTTTGCAATTCCAAGGAGATACAATGCTTCTCGGCGGTGAAGTGTACAGCATCAAGAGCTTCTGCTTGATCTTCAGTCATTGGTGGAATACCCTTGCTCCGCGGAGATACTTTTGAACCAGTAAGTAACCGACGAGAAAACGCCAGGGTAATGTTATTGGTTTCATTATCGCAGTAGAGGAGGGGCCTCGTGAGGTATGGTGGGCTTTGGCCAAACCTGTTGTTCCAACGAATAGGGGCTGATTAGCATTCTTGATTTTGTCCAATTAAGTTCCCAGATAGGTATGTTCGAGTTCAGCATAATGAATGCACAGAACTGTTGACGAACGGTGATTGGAAGCCATAGCATACCTATCAAATACCCAATCCGGCCGCTGCAATATATCGATGTGGTCTGGGCGGAGAGCAGCGAGCTCATTGTATACTTTCCCTGTGGACGCAAGCTTTGATCGACCTCCTCTTGTGGCTTGGTCGAGCGCATACAGTCCGAGAATCTCCCCAAGATCCGTGTGGAAAGGCTGTTTGAACGGCTCAGATATAAGTCTTATGTCACGAATGCACGAGTACCGTGGGTATCAGGGAGACTGAAGCTTGTACCCACCTGCGCTACATTGCTGTATGGGGCCTGTCTGACATTATCGGGCGCAACCTTGCTGCCGAGATCTACCAAATGCACTATAGAGACAACAAATGTCAGCAAACAGCTCTTCAAAAGTGCTCTTTGGCATGTGCAACATATGCGCGTCCGGCCACGTCGCAATACATGTCACCTTAGGTATAATCCTAGCCGGTACTTACACAACATGTTGCCATGCTCGTCTTGTCGACCGCGTTTGTCCGCTACATAACTGGCAACCCCAGCGTAGAGAATGACATTCTCCTCGGAAGAATATTTCTTCGGGTCGAAGCCCCTGAGAATGAAGAACCCGCAGCCGTTATCTAGCTGACGCGAGATTTCGGTAATCCTAGGGCCCAGTAATGGTAGGGAGAATGTATCTCGATCGATTGCACTCTTTCGTAGATTTGACGCTGCGGATGGAATGACTATCAGCACTCAATTCCTGTAGTAGCGATCAACTCAAGGGCTAGAAAGCATCAGGATTATGATCGATCAAGTGGGACAGCCCCATATGCAGGCAATAGTTGATTAGATAAAGAGGACTTGCTGATGTTGATCAGCACGCACGATACCTTTGAAATCTTTCATTGCTTTCTCAACTTCCATAATTTCAGCTTCAGTAAGATGAAATATGTATTGATCTTCCCGTAACTCGGCTCCGGTCCAAACTAGCGGAGAACTTATTTCCCGCGGATAACCTTCTGGTAACTGCCCAGAGCCGTTCCGCCTCCTCGCTTTATTACGCTGTACCCGCTCGCTATATTTCTGAAAATTTGGTTGCCAATCTATGTCAGGCTGCTGAGGAACCTGGAGATCTGGCAACGCTTCTAGGTCCTCCAGCAGCCCAGGAGGCAATACCAGTGGAGGGTGAATTCCAGCAGCATGCAGAATACACGCGGCTGCAAACTGAACGGTCTTGCGGGGAGTTCTGTTTGACGTGATGCTCTGCTTCGGCTTTTCTGCAAGCGCATTGTACCAGCTGAACGCTGCCGATTGGGCGTCCGTATACAGGAGTTCACCACCTGCTGGTATTGGGGGCGTCATTGCAGAATGTTGGTTGGGAAAGTTGATCACTGTACTTGCACTGCTCACGCAAACTTTAGGAATTTAGGATAATGCGAGCTAGGAACCGAAGTCATCAATCGATTGGAAGGTCGAGAGAAGCCAGGTATTTAAACGCATGCCTACCGGAAGGTTCATGGGGATATCAAATTCAACTGACTTCTGAGGAACGTGTGAGATTTTTACCAACTTGACAATGATGAGAAAAAGTGACAAAATTTAGCAACGCTAACAGGGAGCGGAATAAGTGACAAGCAGAACAAACCTGGCAGCGGCTATGCACTTCGATTTCCCCCTCTTGTTAACCAATTGAGCATTTGTGAAGCGCAGAGCAAGACGGGTAACAAACATGGTACTGTATTCGCTTGGTGGCGCGCCCCTCATGAATTCCACACGTCCAATTTGAAATCCAAGATGCCAGGATGTGGTAAAGTAGATTAAACGTAGTACACTAGCCATGATCGATATCGGGGCATATCAGATGCAAATAACTATCCTTGCCAGTCACTTGAAGGAATAAAATCCCAGAGGTTCAAATCCAGGCTGGTTCTTGCTCATGCAGATAAGCAAACTTGGTGGTTGGAAAATGGCCACCCGTCCTACTTGGCGGGTTTATTTCATGTCTGATCTTAAAACGCTCGTTGCTGTGATTCACCGTTTATGGAGCCACCTTCGTGAATTGAGAGTGTATGCCGAAGATCAAGGGGATGGTTACGGCCCGCTCCGCACGCCATCTCATCTCTAGTGCTTTGCCTCGACTTTAATGCCTTAAGAAAATTTAACACTTACCAGGATGTTCCCGGAATTTCTAGGGCTGGCTTTTTTTTTCATCCTACCCTTGAGTTATCGGAGCATGTACTGGTGCGGCTATGGTATTGTTTATTCAGGCTGCATGTCCTTGCATGGGAGCGCCGTCTCCTTCCAGTACCGACAGAACATACATCGAGTTTCTTGGATTCTGCATTTACAAGCCAGGAGTGGCTTGTCTTCGGTTACTGCTGTAGCCCGGTTTGACACACAGTCTGCATCTTTAAAGCGAGAAAAAGTAAACAGAACATGCAGGGCCTAGGTGGCAGCACTGTAAGGACGACATCTGGGCGATTGATGCTTTCTAATCCAGAAAAGCAATCACCAGTATGCTCTTCGTGAAACCAACAGTTGAATTCTTTTTCTTGATGATACAGGAATGAAAAAGGATACAGTAAACTATCTGCTACTCAGGTCCCTGAGGCGAGCATATCAACGATGAGCATGAGCTTCTATCACATGCTTCTATCACATTGGCAACGAGCAAGAAGGTGCAACGGGTCCTGCCATGGAAAGGGAAGGCGCTACCCGTGCTGAACCACTCGTCATAGCTACAATTTTACAGGTGGATTATACCACTAACATACCCATATTGCCGCTGCAACGGTGTCGGGGTTTCTTCGGTGCAAAGAGACGTGCTCTCCGTTAACAGTGAAGGTCTCCCTGCCATAGGCCGGTAGCCTGTATGCGGGGTTACGTTACTAGAAAAAAAAACAAAAAAACAAAAAAAACAGTGAAGGTCTTCGAGGTGAAAATGCAAAAGTGGGTCTAACTGGTTGGATAAGTTCTACTTTGCAAGGTAGCTTGCGAAACCTGGGTCAAAACAACATCCGCGGATTGTTAATCGGCAAACCCTTACTCTGAATTATTCCCTTCATATCGTTGTCTACGAAAATTGCACGATTCACTTGGGTCTAACATAAAAGCCTGTAATTCAGGAATGCTGAATCTGTACTAGTTCCAACTTTCTGAGCCTCAAGGTTACGCCCCCTGAAGGGAGAAAAAGTTACCCATGGCGAGTCTTCCGATTTAAACCATTAATTTGAGACAGGTCATATTTAATAATCTGACAGTTCGGTATTATATTGGAATAATAGGCAATTTATGGCATCCACTAGAATGTAGGCAGAAAGCTATGCAATCACGCTACTTTACAATGGACCAGCAGTTTGGAAGGGATCAGCATATTATGAAATCTTCTACAAATCGTATGCTTCCTGCACCGAGCTAGCCGTGGTACTAGTATTTACGCTATCTGACACTCCATGCAAGTAGTCGCACAAAAGTGGGACTGACCTGAACTTTGAAGCTAACTTACAGTTTCGAAAAGCACGGCGAACGTGAAATCAACTACACTTCAGGTGGCTGTGGTAGAGCAAGATAAGTAAGCGAGGAGCGATAATGAAGAAACGTCAATCTTCTTCCTCGGCCAGTTGATGTCTTAATACGCAGCACTTGCTTTATTCGTACTTTTAAACCCATCCACCCAATGTATCTCCTGATTTCCCTACCTAGTTGAAATTAACACCTATTGCCCAACCTAGGTCAAGAGAGGGTGCAGGAGGACAAAGAACTTGTATGGAAATTCAAAGCCTGCGATTCCTGATAAAAGGTTGGGAGACAACTAATGTACTTAGCTATTTATAAGCTCAAGTTTCATTTTTCGTGCAAAATGTGTTGGTTTCCAGACTAGAAAAACATTGACAATTCCAATTGGACGCCCAGCTGGGGATATCCGAGTAGGCTACCCTGGGCCGTTGGGAACCCGAATTTTCAACTTGGACCTGCCTCTCCTTCAGCCTTCACTACTAGTTAAGTAGACGCTGCTGCTACCCTGAATATTCATGCGGTTTCCGACAGAACAACCTTCTGAATCTTGGCGAGGCACAAACGTCAACCGATAAGCAATAATTGCTCTGCTTTTCCTTTCGTTCTCGCTGATTACTTGTTTCTTTTTTGCCTCCCCCTAAGCGTCCGATTTATTGTAATATTAAAGAAAGGGAAAAAGAAAAAAAAAGGAATTCCAATATTACCAATAATCGAGGAAGATCTTAAGTTGTATCAGTTGATCTGTCACAATCACATATGAAATCCTGTGAAACCTTTATAGAGTGTTATCTCCACGATCTTCACCTGCTACAGCACCAGCATTATGCGGGGACAGATCTACAATTTCTACTTGATCCGGCTAGGTACGTTAGCGGGAGTGTAAAAGAATTTTAAATCAAGTTCATGTCTACTTCACGTATGAGCTCCGAAATACATATTAGACAAAAAGCAAATCCTGTGACGGCATGTGTAACTGAGTGGGTTACCTGCCAAACTTTTGTACCTCTGCTGCATTTCCTTCTCACAAAGAAAAGTTTTCGCAAAAGTTAAATGTGGCTCAACTTCTACGTCATACCATAAAAAGGAAGTCAAGAACCAAGAATTTTTCTCCACGATTGGAAAATGGCGAAGGCCAGATTTGTATTTACCCATGTGTTCTACGCAATTTCGATTTGCGTCGGAGCCGTGAGCGACATAACTACCAACTTCTCCACATCATCATTTGTAAACAGCAAACATGCAGAGTCTCCGGCCCAGGGAAAGATCAACTGTGTATTGGTCTGCAGTGTAAGTGGCTGTGAGACTTAATGGTCCGTTGTGAAGTCGATCAATAGCACCTAAGTATTATTTCGCCTTCAGGTGTACTATGTATCGTGTTCATCATTTATGTAAATTGAGGACCAAAACATTTTCTCTAGGTAATCAGTGCAGAAGAGTGTTTAATTGTGGGATTTAGGCTTTGGTTAAAAGTTAAAGCTCTTCAAACTATACTAGTAACCAGCTAATTGTAGAGTATGTACAGGGATAGCTGTGCACACCGCACAGATTTTGATTTTGTCCTTGCGGACAATTCCTCAAATAAAATTGATCCTAATTCGAAGTGAAATTCAGAAGAGAATGTGCCATTACTTAAACTATGTCAAAATAACAACTCTATTACAGTTCTTATTACAGAACTGTAGCTATGGTGTGCTTCTCTATATCTTGGATATTAGAATATGTACTCTACACACTCTACAATCGTCAGCGGTATGAATATCTCTAACCTTCCTAGCTCATGCCCAATCAGAATCATGACATAATCTTTATCTATAACTTGTACTTACGATGACTACCTTGAAGTACACCCCACGTGACACGTCTGATTGTCTGATTCACTGCGTAGGCTGCACGGCATAGCAACTCCCGCAACACACTTCTGCCTTTTGATAGGTGTTTGCATGGTTGCTCGTCTGCCAAGACCCAAAACCAAGGCTGTCGATGATCTCCACTGGTTAAGATTGTAACACAGACATTCACCAATTAGAAAATGAACAAGTTATTCTCATCTCTGTATCACATGTTGAATGCCCCATAGATTAACTTTGGAAGCCCGACCGTATGATCTTGGGTAATACGGCTAAGAATTTGGTTATTCGAGGAAACGATTTCTTCCGCGGCAGAGCTAACTTAGTTGAACCACATTTTGCTTAGTGGCGGGAACCCTTTAGTGCAATTGATCTCATTTTCTTAATGGTTCGGAAACAACACAACGGGTCTCCACTTTTCTGGAGTTCCAAGATGCACGCCCATGCAGTAACACCATATTACCGATGAAACCTAACAAATTTCCGATGTTCAATAATGAAGGAGAAAATCTCCGTGGGTGTTTCTTTGAAACTGTCGTCGCTGTTGCACATCGGCAGGTGACTTTGGGCAGATGTCACGTTATCTTTGGTATAGCCTGCATCGCCAAGTACAAATTAATAGCGAATTACCGTCAGGAACAGATTATATGTCTACGCTTACCTTAATCTATATCATATGATAATACCCATGCAATGGTCACGACTGCAAGGCAAGCAGGTGCTTTCTAGAAGCTTGCAAATGAGCGATATGAAGCCAACCAGACGGTATGGCAGTTAGCAGGCTATTCCAGTTGCACTTTGTTGCTCCTCATTTTGAATCTGCTGAGTTTGTCAGTTTGAACTGTTGAGAAGGTACTATATGAGCCTTGAACGGCACGTATACCGATTTCGATGTCTCCATTCTTGATGTTTTGTGAATAATTATGTGGAGAAATTTGCCGAGAGAGATAGTGTATGGGATTAGGAAAATTCCTGGTCTGGTTGTCCTTCCGGTAATTGTGACCCGAGTTGCCTCCGTGACATGGTCTACAGCCTCCTCATGCTTACTGGCCTAGATTTAAACCGAATTCTGCTTACTGCTATGCTTTATGATCTACAACTTGGAACAACCTCGTTCCACTGGCAATCAATTTTCATGGATCTCAACCACGCAAGGGATCAGGGAGATACATCTCGCAGTTTCATGATGGCTAGCACAGAACTAAGCTGTGATATATTACAGATTGAAAGAGTAATCTGAAGCACACTTATTTTCACTTAATATAATTACCGGAATTCTTGCTAGCTTGCTCCATTGATTAGTCGGGTAGTAGAGTATCATTGCAAGGCGACAGATGAGCTCGTCACGTCATTTAACTGGTGTTTCCTGATCTACTTTCATGACGGTTGGCCTCACGCGCCGCAACTAAGATTCGTGGATTGAATATTAAAGGAATTTCGTAGGAGTGGGAACGGATCGAGCACTATGACTAAGTGTTCACGGATGAAAAGCTCCACAGTCTGTTATTCAGTTTGTCTCAAATTACGGTCCTAGAATTCCGTAAAAATGCGAGATCTTGAAGGCGTGACTCCAGCCTGAGTGATACACTACGTCACCAATAAAGGGAGACCTTTAGCACGGTGTAGTAAGAGGTAATCCGTTCAGCATGATTTACAAGGTCAACCCCCGTACCTTAGTCAAGGTTCGCCTTGCAGTCAGTGGTACATGGGCTTCTGTTGTTAGCATTAGTACTCCACTAGTACAAACTCGCTGAGCTACTTGCGAACTTGAACTTGAATGAATTATTTACCTTTCTGGGTCATGTAAAACATGTCTGTGGAAGGAGCATCTCACACAAGTCGACAGGGTTCAGCTGCAACTGCCGAAGTCTGACATCAATCTTGACTTATCAAGAGTTGACAAACCTCATTAAGTACCACACCATAACCAGTCGGAATGCACACCTGGACAGGAAGAAAATCCGATGGCTCAGTATCCGATCCGTTTCGCTGGCTAGACCCTGCATCATTCCCAGCCCTAAGGAAATGCGTCACCAATTCAGAGGGGTGTTGTTCCAGGGAACTAACCAGAATGTATACTGCGAGGCTTAGCGCCCGTCTCGGGAAGTTTTCAAAATGTACATTCCCGAGCGTACTTAGGCGAGCATGGCAAAAATTAGAGTAGAACGATGCTATGGGGATGAAATCTGATCTGGCATGTTAGACACATACGTAACCCTATCATAGCTTATTGCACAAGGCGAGCGTATGGGCTAGCTGATGATGTAACTTTAGCCGCAAAGCTACCAAAGAAGGTACTTCGAGCTCTCCGGATAATTTTTAGCTTCGACTACGGAAAGAGTAGTGAAAAAAGCCTATGGTTCTACAATAATACGGATTCGCCAATACTGTCTCGATACGACACTGAAATGAAGCGGGACCTGCAGCTGAGGAAATTAATGATAATCCTGAGTATGAATTGCGTTATCCCGTCATAAAGGCATTATTCAGAATCACCAAGACACCGGATTATCTTATATACCCATTTCCGAACTTGTAAAGTTGATTGGAAATTTTCTTTCGGAGAAGTGAAAGGCGAGCGGGGAAGTCTCTCATTTTTTGTTTAGCGGCTCTGGGACAAGTATCCCGATATCCAATTACTACTAATATATTCGGACTAAATGGCACCGCCTCTGCTAGCTTTTACTGGCGTATATGGTCGTAGGGAACAAGTTTTCAACTGCTATTGTATTTCACCATATCTCAACGTACATCATCTCGACACCGAAACCAGCCACGCAGAAGAGCATGTACCTAACCACTAGTGCAGACTTGGAAAACACTGTATAGAGAAGCTAAAGCAATGCTTGTTCAAGTTTAGCACCTCTGCTTGCTCAAAGAAATCATTCTCAAGGAACTATGGCAAAGCTAGAATTAGCGCCGATGTCTTGGCTTCCATTTGTATGGGATTCCATTCCAGCAGACTGAACATACATTTCTTCAGCACCATCACACTAATGGGTATAAACCTGTGAATAAAGACCTTCTCTAGTTGTATATTGATTTATTATATTTTATTCAATACATTATACAGTTGGTATATCGGTATGTATAATTCTAAGCCCCTCTTCTGACACAATAATTATGCAATACTTCTATAAGGATGTCAATGTTTTCAAACCACTCAACATTCACCTCAAGAATTCTGTTGATGCTATTCAAGTGTATCTCTAGAGGTATAAATTACCCGAATCAAGTGTCTGAATATTTTTGGTGAATTAGTTGCTGGTGCGGAGGGTAGACCTCCATACTAGCAATTTTACCACAAAACACATGCCAAGACTTCATACGAAAAGGTGCAGACATATAATTCTTGAATAACTACTTTTTTAATTGCAGAGGAACGGCATCCAAAAGATGGTGCTTGCTTTTAAACCTCATAGAAGGTGCGTAGAAAAGCCGATTTTGGGGCTGGGATATAGAGGGTGTCGTGCACTCAATTTGGGTGGGAAAGGTGGGTCGAATTGTAGTGTGCGTCGAGATGTGGTGAAATAGAGTAATAGAGTATGATATGTATCACAGCTCATAAATATGTTCACATCAAGGATGCCTATAGACAACATGAGGATTGTTAAATGCTGCACACCTCGCTAAAGTAGTAGCGGTCCAATTTCAGAAGTGACTGGCAACCAGTGTCTCAGCCTTCCCCTTTCCCCCGTTACGCCGCTAATAATTAAAGTGGATTGCATGTTTTATGTATCCAGATGACTTACGAAAAACCAGACAAGTGAAGCGCCAGAGTAGAAGATAGCTTGGGAGTTCACTTTAAATCTTTCCCAATCTTTACTTAAGTTTGGTACTTGTAAGCTGTGCCTCATATTGGGCGCTAAAGATGTGCATTTCATACTCCAAACTTATATGACGATGGAATGGCGGCAAATATTCCGATGGACCTGGAATTGCTATTATGTAAAACTTGTGGAAGGTTCTAGGGGTCTTGGTTTCCGTTGTGAGGGTAATTGACAGTGCATAGGCAAAAGTCTGTGGGACTACGCAGTATAAGGAAAAGCGCTTTACCAAGCCTTGGAGTCACGAGACATGTATCCGAGAGGACCCCCTTGAGAAAACACAACTCAACCAAAAGTACTCCTTTTTTAAATTCTGAGAAAGAACTTAAATTCTATGATGCTCATTCATGGAGTCTATTTTTTTTCTCTTTCTTTACAATTCACTACCTAATGTATGGATTTTTTTTATTGATCTTTCGAACAGCACTGACAAAAGTGGGTCCGCTCGGATTGCACGTCTCGCTTTTCCTTATGATATACTGCATAGTCCCGAAGACTTGGTTATGCACTGTTTTTAGCGGTTACCAGTTATATCAAATGTATTAGGCATAATTACTCGCTAGTATTACTCGTGAATCATTAGTCAGTACGGAGTACGGTCGGAGGGTTGGTGGAACCAGACTACGGTAATTAGTCAGGCGTTCCAATACTTTTTGGACCAGCGAGTACTTGGCAGTCCCCACAACTAATCATATGCAGTAATTCCTGACAAGGCGCTGAATGGAATTTATGCACGTAATGTGCAGTGTCAGAATTTGTACATGACTAAGCAGAAAAAAGACCTAAGAATGTTCTTGTGATCAAAGTAATAGTTTGTATGGGGCGGGTCGCCACATTATATTCTTATATTAGGTATTCTTATATTGAGAGTATACTGTAGATCGCTATAAACAGCACTTTTAAACATATTTACGTTACTACGTATCAGCATCGTACCCATTTAAAAGTATGAAACTAATAATCCTCATAGGATTTTTGGTACTATAACTCTGAAGCTTCAAACCAGCCAAGTCGCTATATTTCCACCAAGTCTTTCCTTGTATTTCCTAGACTATTTCTAGACAAAGTTAACTTGGGTTACATTGCTGAAAAAAAAACAGCAGCCTATGGCCTTCGTACCTTAACTGAGTTACCTACCGTAGAAATTGGTTCATAACACACTACTAAGTTATATGAGCCCACCCTCTATAGAAAATCTGAAAATCCTGGTTTAGATAAGCCCTGCGCTAGCTATACCCTACAAAGGGGTACGAATGGTGTAAAGATTTTCACATAACCGCACTTGTAGCTATTTTTGCCATGGCAGCGCTGGGGTAACAAGATGGCGCTTCCAGTATTAGTGAAAAGGAAACGAGTCATCTCAAGTTCTGTTTTATTGACTAGCTTACGTAGACTTGATTTGGGTGAGGAGATCACGTAAATAGATGCAGTTTTACTAGGCCGTCTTAGCATGTATCAAGTTGTTTGAGACCCATCACTTAAAGTATAAGAGGTTCGGGGTGGAGGGTGACCGCCCCCGTTGGCCTCAAATGGCGTCCCTTACGAGCTAATTTTTATCATATTTATGTGCAGGATTACGCGTAGTTAGAGCTATGCCCTCGGCGCCCCCTAAGCTGCAGCCGCAGTTAGGGGCCTTCTTGTAACAAATCCACTCGGTTGAAGCCTGCATCTTTCATAATGCGTCTACCAACCGTGTCTGAGAATGCGGTACATGTACAGCAGCAGCGGAGCGTCCATGACTCCAAGTTGAGGTGAACTTAATTAGTAGTGTTGCTTCGACAATCCTGCATAAATATCGCTTGAACTGGTTAAGGTTATTGCGATAGGAAATATTAGCTTTTGTTGGGGGTAGGAATCATCTGTTGCTCCTTATTTATAACATGGCACGATTTTGGGAAGGTCTGTGGGCGCGCAGCTTACATATTTGTTCTGTAGTGCGCTTATGTCAAGATTTTTTGCAGCTTTATGAAGCTTTACGTGATGGGCATGCTTTCGGCCTGAACTGCGGCAAAGTCAGAATGCTTCCGAGCTGGAGAATAACCAATCAATCTATTACCCGTTGCGCCAAATGGTAGGTCAGTAGCGTTGCATGCCCCTCTCACCTCACCCAGTGTTAAGAAGAGAGACCCACCTGCCTGTCGCAAAGGAAAGACCATTCCCTCCAGGGCCAGTTCTACTGCGAAGAGCAAGCCCCTTTGACCAAAACGTCAGAACTACGACCTGTCACTTCAGCAATAGTAGTAGTTCATGGGATAGCAGTGACCAAGAAACGGGGAATGCTCAGAAGTGGTTGGAGGTAGATAATGAACTGGGCACAAAGATCACTGGGGCTCGATAACGGTTGAAGCAAGAGAGGAGGGAGGGAAAGGTGACTAGTTCAGTTGTTGTCTACCTGGAGGGGGCAGGTAGGACTAGTCAAATAGCCCAGACTTTCCGCATCGGAGGTAAGAAGTACAGATGGGATGCGTATGAGGTGGATAGGGGAAGGAGAGACAAAGGAAAGCAGGTGGGTAGGGCTGGGGAAAATGTAATGGAGACCAATTAGCACCCATTGTGTGTATTGTTGCGCTTGGTCCACTGTCTGCAGTTCCCTGCAGCCACGGTGAAGTCGTGTTGATAGAGATTAGGTAGCATGGGTAATCCGGCCCACAACCCGGTGTCACAGACCGGCCTCCGCGTAATAAAGGGTCCTGCCATAGGCTGGGAGCCTGCATGCGGACTCCCGAGTTACGTGATTTAAAAAAAAAAAGTTGCGTTGCATGTTGTTGTCATTTTGACCACCTGAAAATGCTGCACACTTTTTTGGCAGCACCAGTGGCGCTGGGTGCATATTTCAGGTGACCACGACTCTGACAGCTTCAAGATATTGGAGAGTCTCAGGTGTCTTTCATATTGACCTTGATGCGTGCCACTTGATTGATTGGTCCTTCTCTCTTGCTGCAGTTTAGGCAATGGTTTGTAACTGGAGAAGCCTAAGACTTCGTTCTTGCTAGAAAAAGGGTCGACCTCAAGTTGAAGGATAGGGGGTCAACGTCAACGTTGACCTCCGAATGCCGGCCGGTGGGGGCCATTGGTGCAGGCTGGGCGCCTACAGGAGGAAGGTACAGGATTTTTGATCAGCTCTTCTGGGGCTGTCCTATTCCGCGTGTACTTAGAGGGCCTGGGGATATCTGCCTGAGTTGGCCGATAAGGCAGCTAGGGACCATTTGGCCTAGTCAACTGATAGCTATGGCTGCGGACGGCTTTAATCAACACTACGAAACACTTCATTTCGCTTACTAATACAGCCCTGTTTTCTTTTTGCTCTGTGATCCCCCGTCCCTGTACCATACGGAATACCACCCTCGCTCTGTACTATGCACAATACACGCATCTTGCACTTCTCTCCCTTGCCTCCTACCATACATTTTATTGAATGATTTTAGTATGCAGCAAATATTATGCTCATGGGAACTGTCAATATAACTTTGAAGATTTACGACGTACTGTACCTGCTGCTTTACATTCTATGGGTACAGCCCATAGGGCGGCATGCGAGTAATGAAATAAAAAAAAAAAAAAAATTCTATGGGTACTGCTTGAATGTTTCACTATTATGAGCACTGTATACGACTTCTTGATGCATACTCTCCTATGCAACTAAACAATTTCAGGAATACGTATATGTGCCGGGCCATTCGTAACAGTAATTCAGTCACCACTAGTCCTGGCTACTCAGTAGCATCACGGTTCATAACTTTTGTTCTCTGTACAAAGCACTATGCACGACATTACCTACATGCCCACTACGCGCATACTCTACAATAAACTTCGAACCCAGCTAGACTGCCGTCAAGAATGCAGAACCCACTTCAGCGAAATGCTGTCTTCTCAGTAAAATACTTCTCTATTGGAAATTGTGAAAATGTATACTAAAATACAGATATATAATCAAAGATTTAAAAATATTAAAAGTATATAACTTCTAAAGAATAATAGAGCTGTAGCATGCGAGACTAAAGAATTCTAATAAAAAAACATAAGAGTAAGACTTTTCAAGTAAAAAGTAAGTATATTAAAATCCTTATTATTATTAGTAATCTATAAACTTCAAATTTATTAATAAAAAATATATTAAAAAACTAACTTAAATTAATATAAATAATAATTATATTATATAATTAAATTATTATATTTAATTTCAATATATTTATATACTTTTAAATAATATATATATTAATATTATAAAATAAATAAATTAATTAAATATATATTAATAAAAGATAATATTTATAAAATATTATATTAATATTATAAATAACTTTTAAAAAAAAAAATATAATTTACTTAAAATACTTTTTTAAATTATTTAATTATAAACTTTTTACTATAAATATTTATTATATTAATAATTTATTATAATATACTTTTATAAAATACTTAAAAAAAGTTTAAAAAAAATCTAAGTTCTATAAATATTTAAATAATACTTAAATTTAGTTTAAATAAAATAAAACTTCTATTTTTTTAATATTTAAAAATCTTTATTATTTTTATATTATTAAAAGATAAAGATATTAAAAGTAAAATTTAAGATTTATTTTTAGTTATTTTATAGTTAAGTTATATTTTTAAAGAAGTATTAAAATAATAATTTAATTAATAAACTATTATAAGTATATACTTATAGTATATACTTTTTTAATATTTATAAATTACTTTTAATAGTAGTAAAATAATTTTTTTTATTATATATATAATAATTAACATATACTATATATATTTTTCTTATTATTATATAATAAAAAATTAGTATATACTTTTGTTTAAGTACTATAATTATATATACTTTAGATTTAATCCTTTTAAAAACTTTTCTTACTTACTAAGATACCAACTAGATTAATTAAGATATAATCTTATCTAATTTATACTAGTTGATATATAACTTAGAAGTCTTCTACTAGATTAAAATGTATTGATTAAAGACGTGCATAACCATTAGCAGGGCAATGCAATTGACAGGTCGGGACACGGAAGCGTATCACAAGCAGAGCACATGATTGAGTGAGTGATAAGAGTTGCGCCACTGAGTGGGAAGGGTACGCATAAGCCTGTTGAGTACAGCCTTAGTCATAGCTACTACGGCGTTGATATTGATTGTTAAGCATAGATAGAATAAGCAATAGAATAGTCATTAGGCACGCGCGGGGAGCTGGCCTTTTTTGTTTTTCTTTTTTAAAAAAAATCACGTAACGCCGCTTGCAGCTGTCCGCCATGGCAGGGCGGGGAGCTGGCTTAAAGAGGGCCTTCTGCTATCGAGAGCTGGTCGAGCTTCAAGCGTTGTCCTAAGTTATTTCCCTCACTTTGCTACATTACCGTAGACCCCGTAACACTCTCCGTTTGTGAATAGCACCAAACTTGCAAATCCCAGAAAATTTTAAGCTCCCCTTGATAGGGCCAATTAGATGGTACCGTTGCCCTGATCTGCTCGTACTGTCTAAAAGCTTTTTTTCTCGCTATTACCTAAATTACCTAAAGTATGTATTTGGCTTTCTGGATCCTACCTACGGCATTGATATCTGTATGTGTTATTGTACGAAGACATGATCCCATAGTAAGCTTAGATTGTCACTCACATTATCGCAGTGCGCTCTAAGACTACGGCCAATTCAGGTCAGTTTTCTTTCTCATTAGGTAGGGGCTCCCAAGACTGCAGCTTCGGATTTGCTTCCGTTTTTTTAGCTACCACTGTGATGCAAAGTTTGTTAGTAAAACGCGATTTAAACCCCAAAAGTACTTCGTTTAAAGCGAAAAAGTGAGTGACCTCAAGAAGGATCTTTTGGATTTGCCCCGAGGCCTCAACACAGGCTGGGTGTACACCTTTTGTCATCCGTCGCTGCAGTGTGCTGAGGAACACTATCAGAGTCTTCTTTCACCTGAGGGGAAGCCATTGGGGTTCCCCAATCCAGACTCGCATTTTCCTTCATATCTAAACCTAAAGTTGTTCTTACATTTGCTATTCGCTTCACACATTTCGCTTCTAAGCCTGCTTACATACAGTATACTCTCGATATAAATATCTTCTATAAGAATATATTCGATATAGGAATGTGTGCGATGTATGTATTTACCTCTCTGCTCCCTGTCTCCCTGGGAGGACCTAGAGGAGAAAGGGTGGGCGACCCGGTCGAGTACTGGTTTGCCTGCCTCGATCTGGGGTAGCCGGAGGCGGAGGGCACTGGGTGCTCAAGGTGTGTATGTAGTAGATTCCGTAGTTAGTTGTTCCAAACCTGGCCCGGGTATATGGGTCCCTGCTGGTAGCCTGTATATAGGGGTTACGTGTTACGGTGTCTGCGATTGCAGCGAAGTGTAGGTGTAACTTAGGACAACGCTTGGAACTTGACCTTTGTATAGAGGCCGTGGAGGCCTCTATATATAGGCGTCCAGCGTGTCGGTTATTTGCATTATTCTATTTAACATTGAGTGCTAACTAACAAGCTTCTCTCTCTTCACCATCATAACTATGAATGGCGTGATTATCATGCGTCATCTCTCATCGCTTATCATTGATACTTTGTTGGGTCACCCTGACATTACCCCCGTTCTTACGGCTGACGTCCTCGTCAGATCTTCGCTTCATTGAGACCTTCACCTCATTTCTTTAGGGTAGCATTTCTGTATGTCAGGGGCCTGTATCATCCATCACCTTGCGCTACCGTTAAACCTCTCCATGGGTAAAAAAAAACCCTGTGGGAAAAAGTACTCCATGGGCGAGGAAGGTATAGGCTCAGTGTCTATCACTTCTTCGATTCGTCGGCATGTGTTCCGTGCAGCTCTTCGACTCGTCGGTATATGCTCAATTCAATTGTCAACTCTTCGATTTTCATCGGTATAGGCTCAATTCATCAGTCTTCGATTCGTCGGCATGTACTCAGTTCAGCTCTTCGACTCATCGGCATAGGTTCAATTATCAATTGTCAGTCTTCAATTCGTCGGTATGTGCTTACTTCAGCTCTTCGACTCATTGGCATAGGTTCAGTCTTCGATTTGTCGGTATGTTCAGCTCTTCGACTCATCGGCATAGCTCAATTATCAATTGTCAGTCTTCAATTCGTCGGTATGTGCTTACTTCAGCTATTCGACTCATTGGCATAGGTTCAGTCTTCGATTTGTCGGTATGTTCAGCTCTTCGACTCATCGGCATAGCTCAATTATCAATTGTCAGTCTTCAATTCGTCGGTATGTGCTTACTTCAGCTCTTCGACTCATTGGCATAGGTTCAGTCTTCGATTTGTCGGTATGTGCTTACTTCAGCTCTTCGACTCATCGGCATAGCTCAATTATCAATTGTCAGTCTTCAATTCGTCGGTATGTGCTTACTTCAGCTCTTCGACTCATTGGCATAGGTTCAGTCTTCGATTTGTCGGCATGTGCTTACTTCAGCTCTTCGACTCATCGGCATAGCTCAATTATCAATTGTCAGACTTCAATTCGTCGGTATGTGCTTACTTCAGCTCTTCGATCCATTGGCTTTCTTGGGTGCTCATTATGAAATTTAATAATTTCCTGCAGTACTAAAGGAGCCTGTAAATCATCGAATGATTCCCATGTGTCAGATTCTGCACCATAATCTTTCCAATGGACTCGGTACTTTACGCCCCCTTTGGTGCGTCTGCTATCAACAATACAATCCACCTCATATAGTGGTTCCTCTTCCTCATCATTATCTTCATTGTCACTTCTCGATGATGGATCAACCTGTGGTTGCACTCTATCTTTAAAAGGCTTCAGTAGTGAAGTGTGTATCACCTTGTGCAGGCGTAGCCTTTTAGGAATGTTTAGCTCATACGCATGCCGGCTGATTCGTCGAGTAATGGTATATGGGCCAATATACTTGCTGGATAAGGACTTGTTTCCAGTTTGTACTGTCAAATTGCGGCGATCCACCCATACTTGGTCTCCAACTTGAAATTGGCGAGATTTGTCAATGTGGAGTGCAGAGCGCTTATCGTTGATCTGCTTGAGGGTTTGGTGAATCTGGCTGTGTACTGCGGTCATACGTTCAATCCATTCTTCAGCAGCTGGGCTGGCATATATGTAATCATCATTGACATGAATAGTACGTGGGTCAAACCCATACAGGCTGCGGAATGGGCTGTATCCATGTGTGGCGGTATTTGTAGAGTTGTATGCGAATTCGGCTAGTGGTAGCCATTGTACCCAACGTTTCTGACGATCGTGGCAGTAGATTCTCAAGTATTGTTTGAGTGTTTGTACCGCTCTCTCACTCAAGCCATCTGTCTGTGGGTGATGTGCTGTTGACAGCCTCAGACCAATATGAAGCTTCGCATTTAGATCTCGCATAAATGCACTTGTGAATTGTGGGCCACGGTCTGAGGTAACATGCCTGGGTAAGCCATGAAGTCGCCATATTTCACAAATGTAGGCATTTGCTACGTCCTCTGCTGTCCATGTCGTTTTAGCAGGTATATAGTGCTGCATCTTAGTAAAACGGTCTGTGATAACTAAGACAGCATTGAATCCTTCACTTTCAGGAAGTTCTCCTACAAAGTCCATAGCTATTTAATGGCCCGCAACTCTGGAATCATGACATTGTTGTAGCACAGCATGCAGACAATCAGTAGGTACAATTAGCAGTCCGCTCTCAATATCTTTGGGCCATGTTGTGACATCAATTCCTTCTAGATTTGGGTCTGGAATGTCTTCTTCTTCAGGGTCTGAAGCATCTTCTTCATTGGCTGGAGTATCTTTATTGCCTGGAGCATCTTCGTTGGCTGGAGCATCTTCGTTGGCTGGAGCATCTTCGTTGGCTGGAGCATCTTCGTTGGCTGGAGCATCTTCGTTGGCTGGAGCATCTTCGTTGGCTTGTGCAACTATAAGTTGGCCTTCTTTGAACATTGGTGCATTGGTTCCTGAAGGTTCGTTACCTTCTCGTCGTGTGATAGCATCTGGGCGTCCCATCGCTGATCCCGGTCGATACTTGATAATGTAGTCGAATTCAGCGAGCTTTTCGGCCCATTCAGCCTGTCGCATGTTTAATCTTGGCTTGGTCTGAAAGTACTGTAGTCCTTGATGATCTGTATGTACTTCAAACTGCATTGTCAAACTGAGAAGCCATGTACGCCAGTGTAGTAAAGAGCTGACGATTGCCCATAACTCTTTATCATGTATAGGCCAGTTGCGTTGATGTTGCTTTAGTAACCGTGAGTGGCAGTCCACCAATTTCCACTGCCGGGCTTCAGCCTCATTTTCGTCTGTTGCTGGGTGTAATTGAGAGAGTACTCCTGCAATAGCTTGATTTGATGCATCCGTTTCAATGAGTGTGCGTAGTGTTCTATCATACTGTGCAAGTATAGGAGCAGATTCAAATAGCTTTTTCAATTCGTCAAATGCACTCTGTTGTTGTTCAGCCCAGGACCATGGTATATCCTTACAAGTCAACTCAACGAGTGGCTTGGTTCGTGCACTGTAATTCTTGATGAATCGTCTGTAGAAGTTGGTGAATCCTAGAAAAGACTGTACTTCTTTCTTTCTTTGCGGTGCTTTCCAATCTTGAATCACTTTTACTTTCTTTGAATCAATTTTGACTTCGGTACCGTTGATGTAGCTGTGCCCCCTGATGTGGGTGCAGATGTGGATGCAGATGTCGATTGACTAGTATTAGTAGTTAGTAAAGCAGGGGGTAATACCTTACATAGAACTATATCTACAAAATTGTGAGCTTCAAGCACCACAGTGACCTGGTAAGTTGCCATTTTTTAGTATCAGATAACTCTAGTAATTTTACAGTTGATACTGGCTTAGTACTTCAAAATCCGGTTCTGCAGTCTCTTCCTATATGCCCTTTGCGTCTACACTTGAAACAGAGGCCTGCTTTAATTCTTACATCTATCTCCTGCTGAGGAACATAATTTTCGGCCCTAATATTATTCGTGGGAGGTGCTGGGAGGTGTGTCGTTTTGGATTGTTGCGATTTCGAGGCTCGAGTATCAAACCGAGTGCCTGTCTTAATAGCTATACTCTTCCAAGCATTATAGTCATGTAGAGGAGCATTCTGGCCTTCCAGAGCCTTCCGTAGATTTGGCTTTAGCCCTGGTTCCAACATAAAAGGTAGGTTCTCATTTGGTATTTTGGCATGAATATTAAGTGACTCTGCTTCAACAAAGAAGTCTAGGATAGTACCAGTTTGGTGAAGTGTCATAAGGGAGGTGGTATCATTTGCTTGCCGGCCTGGGTCAGCGAAAGCTTCTCGTAAAGCTCGAAGGGCGGTCTGTTCATCCTTTAGGTCTTTCTTATTATGCCTCCACCATAAACCAGCCTTGCCTTTCATTGCTAGACTAAACAGTCCGAATCGAATGCCTGGAGTGTTTGTTGTCCGTAATGCTACCATGTTTTGAAATTCATACTCAAATTCATCAAAATTTGAGGTACCATCAAATCTAGGTATCTCTGTAAGGCGGAGTGCTTGAATGGCATCGCGGTCCTCCTTACTGATTGCAGTATCTAAGTTATCTGCTTCCGAGCTTGCTGAGACTGATAGAGTTGCCGGGGCTGCCCGAGTTGCTGGGGTTGCCGGAATTGCCGGGGTGACTGCCAGAGTCGCTGAGGTTGCTGAATTTGCCGGGGTGGCTGCCAGAGTTGCTACTTTTCGTTCTAGCTTCTTGATGGTAGCCTGAAGGGCTTGTATAGTCTGTTGAGTAGTTGCAGTCGATCTTGGGGGTTCCGGTGAGAGTGATCCTAATGTTGGGGAGTAGGGTGTAGGCGATCCCAATGTTGGGGAGTAGGGCACTTCGTCATCCATATCCATTTGTGCAAGCGAGTAACTTCAAAGGGCTGGAGGCGAGAACGTTTGTTGAGTAAAGGTAAACGGTAAGGCGTTGAGGTAAAAGGTAAAGGTAAGGCGTTGAGGTAAAAGGTAAAGGTAAGGCGTTGAGGTAAAAGGTAAAAGGTTCAGCGTTGTAATGTTACGGTGTCTGCGATTGCAGCGAAGTGTAGGTGTAACTTAGGACAACGCTTGGAACTTGACCTTTGTATAGAGGCCGTGGAGGCCTCTATATATAGGCGTCCAGCGTGTCGGTTATTTGCATTATTCTATTTAACATTGAGTGCTAACTAACAAGCTTCTCTCTCTTCACCATCATAACTATGAATGGCGTGATTATCATGCGTCATCTCTCATTGATACTTTGTTGGGTCACCCTGACATTACGTGAATAAAAAAAAAAAAAAAAAAAAAAAAAAAGAGGTACATAGCTCTCTCTTTCTCCCCTTGTTGGCCGCCAAGCCGCCAAGCCTTCCAACCCTCCCTCTGAGGCCAACCTGAAACTGACTTGATCCACAATTGACATTTGACAGCGTACTCCATGACATCTAGAAGTGAATTGAGCGCTTTCAGGCTGACATTGGCAGGGCGCAAATTAAGCAGTTATGATTAACTTTGCATGGATTTATCCTGTCGGCAAGTAATCAAATGCAGTTTCCCTGCCATAGGGTGGTAACATGTATGGGGATTTATGTGCCCCAACTCGCCCCCCCTCTCTCAGAAAAAAAAAAAAAAAAAAGAAATGCATTGAAGTGATAGTGACCGTAATTAAAGAATTACGGGGCCTTCAGCACGAACTTGAACTTGACCGGCGTATCTTGCTCTGGTATGCTGAGAGACTAGTATGCAAAAGGGTACACATAAGCTTCAAATTTCAACTGGTTATGTACCCAAACAGAGAACCTGTTTCATATTTTGTATACAGGGCCTCCAGTTGTGAGGATAAGTTATAGCTACAATTGAAGCATTGATTTACTGCGCTCCATTTTGAAATCAAAAGGTATGACCTGAAGACGTAAAGTAACTTAATCTGGGAGGATTGCAGAGGAGAAAGGGGCTTAGGGCCTGGAGCTGTTGAGGTGGGTAGAGAGATGACGGGGCGAGCGCCTGCCGGGTTTTCGCATTTGATTTTGGGTTAGACGCTTCATTCTTTTTATCATCTCCTTTGTATGTAATCTTATAGTAGCTTATAGGCAGTATGCGAGTAATAATTTTTTTTTCTTCGTTCCGGCTGATATTGCAAAAGCGGCATGGTCTTTGCAGTAGAGGTAGCCGAGGAGGTTGTGGTCCTTTCCTTTCGGGCAGGACGGCCAGGTAGATCTCTCTTCTTACTGTAACATCGCTCGGTGTGGAGAGAGGGTTGGCGTCATCCTTGGGGAAGGCGCGGAGGTTTGAGCCGCTCCTTCTGCATATGGGGGCTGCTCGGTTTGCGTATCCATAATTACCTGTAGGTGGACTGGAGTGCCCCGACAGTGTGGACTGTGTTATCTTTGGCAAGCTCTGGTCTGAAATCTCGACTCCAAAGTACTTAACACTAATATCCGATGCAGAAACATCAATAAGCTTGAGGCAAAGCTCATCACCTTCCTCAGGATCTAGATTAGATCTACCCATTCTGCGTCCCAAATCTCCTCCAACAACATCCTCATGACTTTCGGAGCAAAAGGTGGCGAGGTCTTTTGGAGTTGGGTTGCCCATTCTTGGGTTGAGGTGTGGGTTAGTAGACCAGTACACGAAGGTGGTGAGCGGTCCTGTGGCAGCGATGGTGCGGTTGTAGGTGCTGGGAGCTGTGATAATCGGTACGAATCGATTTCCTCGATGCGAGCCACGCCTTGGGTCCCTAAGGAAGCTCATGTCGCGTGTTGACAGGTCAGTGGAGTGTGCTAGCATGATCTCACACATCTCGAATGCTCCCCTCTAGTTAATCTTACGATAGATGTCAAAGTAGGAATCTCCAACTGCGTATTTTTACTACAACCAACCTAAAGCCTTGTGCTTGGTGTGGGCCAAGGTTTTCAAGGCTGCTTTTGTCCCGCAACGCAGGGATCGCCATAATAAAATAAGCGTTTCAGTTACTTTTTTTTTAATAGGACCTGCTACTTCAGCAATAGTAGTTCATGGGATAACTTTGACCACGAGACTGGGGAATGTTCGGAAGGGCTTTTTTTTTGTGTACATATATCACATAGCCTCGCTTGTAGCTGTTCGTAATAGTAGGGAGTTCTTCTTCTTCTTTTTTTTTTTTTTTTTTTTGTTTAATTCACGTAACCCCGCATACAGGCTACCAGCCTATTGCAGGGACCCATGTACTCGGGCCAGTTTAAAGCATCTATCTGTTCTACGTACACAATTTGGGAGTCCAACGTACCCTCTGACCCTCCAGCTACCCCAGGTCGAGGCAGGCGAACCATTCCTCGACGGGAATGCCTTCTACACCCTCCTGCCTGCACCCGTTTTCCCCCAAGCCCTCCCAGGATTGCCAAGTGACTTGCGCTCCATCCTTATCCTTCCTCTAGGGCCATTCCAACTCAGCACACCTAAACACCACATGCTCAGCACTCCACACCTCTCCACAGGTGCATTGCACCTCCTCACCACTGATCATCCTCCTCCACATAGCTCCGCATTTCCCCGTCCGGCGTCCGCAGCCAGGTATAATTTGTAAGTGCTTTCCTACCCCACTTCACAAACTTACCCTTTCCAAGCCCAGGTCGCTCCTTCTCCTCCTTTGTCTTTCGGACTAATTCCTGATGCAGTCCCATTCCGTGGCCTGCCCATCATACTTCAGGCAACTGGCCCCTTCTTTCGTCTACTCATCTGCTTTCTCATTGTCCTCTATCCCCACAAAGGTAGGGCATTCGGAAGTGGTTGGAGATGGATAATGAACTGGGCACGAAAATCGCTAAGGCTCGATGATTGTTAAAGCAAGAGAGGAGAGAGTGGAAGGCTGCTACTGCCATTGTTGTTTACCTGAAGGGGACAGGTAGACTAGTCAAATATCGGAGGCTCCACGCATTGGATACGAAGTATAGAGGGGGTGCGTATGAGTGGGATAGAGGAAGGAGGGATAAAGAAAAGCAGGTGGGCAGGTTGGGAAGGACGCAATGGAAACTAATTAAGGACCCATTGTGTGTACAGTTTGGTCCGCTAACTGCATTTTGTTCACTTGCAGCCATGATGAAGTCATGTAGACAGATATGTAGGTAGCATGGGTAATCCGACCCACAATCCGGTGTCACAGATCTGCCTCCGGGGAATAAAGGGGCCCTGCAGTGGGCTGAAAGCCTGTATGTGGGGTTACGTGACCAAAAGCAAAAAAAGATAAAAAGCATGCCAGCAGCGACTACTCTGCACTTTATAGGGTTAGGTTAGGAATCAATCTACCAACTCTACATACACTTACAGCCTACCAAAATGCACCTGGCTGTTCGCTATCCCAGATCGAAGCTGGCAAACCAGTCGCTGGCAAACCAGTCCTTGACTGGCTTGCCCTCTGCTTCATCCTTCCTCCATCCTTTTTCCTCCAGGCCCTCCCAGGACTGCCAAGTGATTTGCACTCGTCGTTGTCCGTCCTCTTGGGCTCTCCAGCCCCCTGCACTCAAACGCCACATGCTCAGCACTCCATTCCTCTCCACAGCTGCAGCATGTCTCCTCTTTCTTCCTCCACATACCATCACCCTTCCCAGTCCCCAGCCAGGTGTAATTGGTAAGTTCCCTCCTGCCCCCACTTTACGAACTTTCCCGTGCCAAAGCCACTTTGCTCTCTCTTCCCCTTTCTATTCTTGACTTGCTCTTGGTGCAGGCCACCTTCTGTAGGCCTGCCCATCATACCTTATTGTTGCTACAACCACTTCGACAGGACGAGCGCTTGGAAGCCACTCCGCAACCACAGCGTCCCCCCCAGCGAAACCTTCATAGATCGAAAGCTCTCAGTGCGCTGAGTCTTTGGATCTAATGTTTGTTCCAAAAACACCCAACTCCTCAAGTTTCCCCCTTGGGGTTAAGTTTCGAGGAGATTTCAGCTCCCGCTCCGTTGCCAAGCACACTACTACCCCTGACTTCTTGGCACTTCCACTATGGATCGAACCAATCGATTCGCAGCCCGGCACCGAAAAATACAGCTAAGACAACACTTTTTTTTTTTTTTATTATTACTCGCGTGCCGCCCTGGAAGACAACACTTGCCCAACGTACTCGTCTCGAGATCCCACTGCTCCAGTCTAGTGAGCGGTATGAGCCGAGCCAGCTCGAGCCCGAGCTTGTACGAGCTACCTCGAGCTCGATTGATCTGGAGCTCGAGCTCAAACGAGCCAAGATCATGCTAGTGTTTTTCTTGACAGCTCGCTAAAATACTGAGCCAGTACAAGGTTTCATAAACTGTAAATACTTAATATAGTAATAATTAGAGACTTGGAGCTTATTCTGACCTTCAAAATGCACAATTTAGCTGATAGTAGTGAGAAAGATAAAAATTGAGCTTAGTTTAGTTTAGTTTGTCAATATTATATATATAATCAATCCAGACTCGAGCTCATGCTAGGCCAGCTCGAGCTCACCCTCCAGCTCGGCTCGAGCTAGCTCGTGCCACTTACTAACTCTAGTCAATCAATGAAAGAATTGGTAGAGTTAATATGATCTGTATACTTGAGGCAGTGGGAGATATTATTGTTTATATCTAGAAATATATAGAAAACTATATAAAAAGATTAAACTTCGAGCTAATAAACTTATTTTTAAGCTATCTCAAACTTGTATACTAGTATATAAATTTACTTACAGCAGTAGTAAAAGTAGAATATTACAAAAACTATACGACTATATAATAAAGTTATAAATAAAAGAAAGAGGAAATATAGACTAAGCTAGAGACAATATTATTACTATTATATATAATAATTATTTCTTAGAATATTTTATTAAATACACTCTTAGTATAAAAACCTAATATACTTTTAGTAGTATTACTAAAAAATTAAATAAAGTCTATTACTTTTTAATTTAAAAATATAATAAAAAAATTTAGTACTAATTTTCTTAAGTAAAATAAGAAGTATTTAATATTATTTCTAAAAGTAAGAATATTTTAAAAAGAAAAGCTTTTATAATCTAGATAAATAGTTATACTAGTAGTATATAGTATAATAGTAATAAAAAAACTTAAAAAAGTAAAAGAATAGATAAAGAAAATAAACTTATAAATAGAAAATATTATTATACTAATAGTAAAATAGTTAGTTAAAAAAGAAAAAAAGAAGAAAAAAAAATTATCTTAATTATTATTTATCTAGTAAAAGAAATAGAATTAAATAGTTAAATATTAGTAAAGATATAATTATTAAATAAATAGTAGTACTACTTTTACTTGTATAACTAAAATAAAATAAGTCTAAATAATAAAAATAAATAGAAAGAAGAAGAAGAAAAATATAAAAAAGATAATATAATTACTTAATTTTTTAAAAAAAAATAATTAAAGATTTATATTTAATTATTTTTTTAAAAAATTAAGCTTTTATTTTAAATTTTCTTTATATTATTAAAATTATAATATTATTAGATATTTTTATAAGATATAATTTTATAAGTAGTTATATATATATCTATTTATAAACTAAAAAAACTTTAATTTAAGAATTTAATTATAATAAATAATTTCAAATAGAATTATATAAAATAAAAATAAAAGATATTTTATAATTTTAAATTATTTTTTAATTTTTTTATTAGTTCTTTATTATTTAGAATTTTAATATATACTTTTACTTATATAAATTTTATAGCTTATAAACTTATAGTTTATATTAAAAACTTATATAATTACTAATAAAAGCTAGATTTAATAACTGTTTTATTTTGAAAATAATAAATTTTAATTAAAATAAAAGCTATATATTTATAAATATATTTAAATTTTTATATTTAAAAGTTTTACTACTTTAATTAGATTAAATTACTAAATATATATTCTTTATAGTAAGTTTTTATATATTAGAAAATAAGTAAATATTAGTAAAGAAATATAATAGTATATAATAATATTAATAAAGTTATATTTATTTAAATTCTATTTTTAATAATTGTAATAATCCAACTCAGACCCCTCGCCCTAGACCCTCCAGCTCCAGTCCTATACTGGCAACCAACATACTACTCACCAGTACTTATACACGTGCAGCTGACTCTGATACTCTTGCAATTTGCTGTACTCCTTCTAGTACTCTGATATATATCCCTGTACCTGTGAGCACGCTTAAGCGATATAGCTACCAGCATCCTGGTCATTACTTAACAACCAGAACCGAAGAACCTGCTAGAAGAACCCGGATTTCCAGAACCCGCCGGAAAGCCACAGAACTCACTAGAAAGCTATAGAATCTGCTGGAAGCTATAGACCCTACTGAGAGCCATAGACCCTACTGGAAAGTCATAGAATCTGCTGGAAACAGGTATTACTGAGCTTATTCTCGAATATTCTTGATGCTTCTTCCTGCTTCTAGTTATTCCTTAGTCATTCATGTACTTCCTATCATTTCCTTTATTTTCCATGTACTTCTAGTTGCTTCTCAGTTTTCTATGTACTTTGTTTATTTGCTTATTTACTTGTTTGCCTGGATTTTCTACTGAGGGTTTTCTATAAAGAGGCCCTTTTTCCACCTCCCTTTTGCTTCTTTATACAACAACTTGTTTCCTACCCAAGTTGTATATTTAGCCTTTTAATATATCTACCTCTCGATATTTTATAGTCCCAACCGCCTCTATCTCTGCCTCCAATGTGACCTCACCTCAGCGTCTGCTGCCTACTCTATATCTAGATTCTGTATCCTGACCTGGACTTATTTATTACAATAATTAATTATTATAGTTTTTTAAAACTACTTATTAAAAGAGTTTATATTTTAATAACTATATTAAACTTTTATATATACTTTTTAAGAAAAATAAATAAAAAAATAGTTTATATATTTAATATTTTTACTTAGTTAAAAAAGATGTAATAATTAATTAATAATATAATAAAATTTATAATAATAGCTTAATATATATTTATATAAAATAATATATAAATAATAATATTAATTTTTTTTTATATATATCTTATATAAAGTATTTTAAAAAATAAAATAAACTATATTTTATTAATACTTACTTTTATAACTAGTAAATTATAATATAAGTAGAGTACTATATATAGAAAATTATCTTTAAGTGTTAAAGAACTTAAAATAATTTATATAAATTATAAAATTATAAAAAAGCTTTATATTAATAAGTTATATAATATTAAAATAATATATATAAATTATAAAAAATTATAAAAAAACTTTATATTAACTAATAAGTACTTTATTAAAGTACAAGTTAAAACTATTAATAATATTATAAATACTTAAATATATTAAAATATAATAGATTATAAAATATTAGTATTTATATTAGTTATAAATTCTTATTAGTTTAACTTATTAGTTTTAATTAATAAGTTAGATTTTTTTTTTTTAAAAAAAAACCAACTTATCTAATATAATGGGGGTGCTTTGTCACGGCCGATTATGTGAATAAAAAACTTAGAATATATTCTTATACAGAAATAACTTTAAGTGGGAGTGTTACAGCTTTCACTAATAATGGTTCTTCTGTCAGGGCGAGCCATCCAGCTCAAGGTAAATACTCTTACTAGATCCTATCCTAAGTGCCCTTTCTGATAGTGGCTTTCTACGGAGGCTAAGGCCTTGTTCCAATCTACTAGATATACGGTCTGGTCCGTTACCTATCAAGTTTCAGACTTATCAGCTCCTCCTAGTACTAAACCTAGCCTAGTTATCTCTTCTAGAGATAATAGAGTAGCATTTCTAATTAGGGCCCTGTGATGGCTTACTCTGCCAAGCCATAGATGACTGACAGCGTCCTGTCCTGATCAACTCTAGGCTTCCTGCTTAGTGCTTACTATTATTTCCTAATGGTGTTATACTACTAACGGAGCGACCGTTCTAGTAATGACTACCTCATTAGGAAATCATAGACTCTCTATCGACTATATCAACCTCTATAATATCTAATAAGTTAATTTTTATATATTAAAAAACTTAAACTAATAAGTTGAAATAAATATAAGTTAAAAATTTTATATTTTACTATATAAGTAATTCTTATTTAATTTAGTTTTTAACTTTATTTTTAATTTATTAGATAAGTTTTTTTAAATCAACTTATTAAAGTAAGTTAATATTAAAAACTTATATTAAAAAACTAACTTATATTACTTTAAATTAATATAAATATATAAAATATATTATTATTAAATAGTAAATAAATATATTCTTTTAATATTTATAACTTATTTATTACATTAAGTTTAAAAAAATTATTAATTTTTAGCTTTTAACTTAGACTATCTAATAAAATACTAGTTTATAACTAATTTAAGTTACTTAAAATTTAAATTTTTTTATTTTACTTATAATTTACTTTTTCAAACTCTTATATATACTAACTTATCTGTATATTTATTATTTAAAAAAATTAGTATTACTAAAGACTTCTTCTAGTAATAAAAAAAAATAACCTTAAAAATTTTTTTTAGTTAAAATTTTTTTAATAAAACTATCTTATCAAGAACTTTTTAATAATAGAAACGTAAATATAGTTTATTAAAAACTTTTTCTAATAATAGAAAAAAAAATTAGCTTTAATAAAGCCTTTTCTAAAGATAGAAAAAATAGCTTTAATAAAAAACTCCTTTAATAGAAAAAAATAGCTATTTTAAGAGTTTTTTTTTAAGAAAAAATAAATAGCTTATAAGTTATCTCTTATTAAAGTTTTAAAAAGAATTTACTTTATATTTTAAAACTTGATTTTTATTAATAAGAAATTTCTAATTTCTTAATATATTTTTAACTATAAGAGATATAGACTATTCTGAATTATAATAAAGAAAGGTTTGAATTTGCTCTTAAGTTCTGAGATTCAATCCTATATCTGTTAGTATAGTTATAAGATTAGATATATAGTTTAAATTAATAATAAATTTTAGGTGTAAAGAGCTCTATAGGTAAGATTATTAAGGTATAACGCTAAAAAGTAGTTACTAGTTTAAATAAATAAGATAGACTTGATATTATATACTATAGACTCAAACTTAAGTGACGAAACAGAATATGATATGTGTAAAATATATTCAAATACCAATAGCATGAAAAAATGTCAAGTTTAAGTACTTGATTAAATAAATAAAAAATTAAACAAATGATTTGAACAATTACAATTTTTGAATCTTCTAGTATTGTAACAGCACCAACATTGTTGTAGTTCTGTGCGTAGAACAAAAGAGTCAATGCATTGTACTACTGCGTGATCACGAACCAGCATTCCATTGAGTGGCCCGGGCCAGCCAGTGGTGACTGAATCACTGTTACGAATGGCCCGGCACATATATATATTGTACTTTGTGGGCTTTGATGTAGTATTCAGGACCTGGCATATATAAATTCTAATGCATTTTGGACCCACACTGTTTCCGATTTGACAAAAAATCCCATTTTTACAGCAGGATACTTACCCTAAATGGCCTGGGCCAGCCTTAAACACTCAAGCTGTTACGGAGTCTACGATGATGTAGCTAAAGTGAGGGTGTAACTTAGGACAACGCTTGAAGCTTGACCATCTCTCGAGGGCAGAAAGCCCTCGTTATATAGCCAGCTCCCCGCGCACGCCCACTGTATGTTCTATTGCTTATGCTATCTATGCTTAACAATCAATATCAATGCTTAACAATCAATAACGTCTTAGTAGCTGAGGCTGTGCACAATAAGCCTGCGCGTACTCTTGCCACTCGATAGCGCAACTTACTTATTCAATTTTTTTTTTTTTTTATTTCATTAATCGCGTGCCGCCTTATAGGCTATGGCGATATATTGTTAGTTACATGAATTAAGGGAGAAGAAAAGTAATAGAGGAGTAGGAAATAATGTAGGAAATTATAAGGCCTTATTCCCGTCCTGCCCATTTCAGCAGTTCCACCAGTCTGTCACCCTCGTCGTCTGTCTTGGGGGGGTTCTTGAGGTCAAGTTCCCTTCCAGGCCATTTTTGCTTCCATACCTCGCACTCGTTGAGCACGTGGACGGTGGTTTCCAAGCTTTTCCCGCACCATCTGCACTCTGAGCCATCGGCTTTCCCGATCCGGTGTTTCCAGTGTCTTCACTCATTCAACCATGCGATCTGCTTGTGATACACTTCCGTGACCCGACCTGTCAATTGTATTGCCCTGCTGTAGCTATCGGTTTTTTTTTTTTTTTTGTTTCACGTGACCCCGCTTGTAGCTGTTCGCCATGGCAGGGCGTAGCTATCGGTTGATCAGGCCGAATGGTCACTGTTTCCAATTCCTCCTGTCTCTTATATACTCTTTCTATCAATCCTTTTGCAACTTCTTGGTCTTATATTTCTGTTAATTTCCGAACTCACATAGCATTTACAGGTGGGAGTGGAGGGAGAATGCACATTGAAGGACATATATTGGGCACTCCGAGCAGAACCATCATAGGTAGATATTAACGGCACTTACGTACAGTTCACTGGCTACAACGAGGGGTTCGCTATCTGTAATTTCTATAATTTTTAGTATTATACTTCACAAAATATATACTAGATATTAAAACTAACATTCTGAAGCTGCATTTGGTACTAGAGCTACCTGAATGCGGGAGTGGGATTGCATGACATGATAAATAACAGTAATAACATACTGAAATGAACAAATGTAGCGATACGAAATTGTGTATGGTTGTGGAACTGGAAAAGAGTGTACATCACTTAATGCTGAGTTTACAGGGTTACAAACTAATCCACTACCGCTACACCTATGGTGGAGTGCACCTATAAGGGACCACTTGTTACATTCCGTCGCGTGCTGACTAATACACCTATTATTATTATTATTATTTTTTTTTTGTTAGGTGGGGGGAAGGGGAAGGGGGAGGTGTACCCTAGACACAGGCCCCCCAGTTGGCCTCAGTCCGCTTTCTGGCACCGTTAGGCCCCGGCCACAATACACTCACATTTGGCATCTCATCTTTGCAATAGAGAGATTGGACAACCTGGAGCTCATGTGTTACGGGTTCACCGCGCCCGTAGTGTGGGCGGCCGGTGGAGCGCGCGAAAAGCGAAAAATGCAAGCGCATACGAAATGCGCATATGCGACGTAGGCGACATGCGACAGCCGAAAGGCGCCGCAATCGCATAAATGAGTACTATATGAGCTACGCAGAGGACTAGCGAGTATCGCTAGTCAAGTGTCTTTTTGACCTGGCGGACGGTAACTTTCTGCGTTTACCACCTCCGTAACATCATGGGCATTTGGTATTATTCTATCAGTGTTTTATTGTGAGCTAAATTCTAATGAATTTTTTTGGGGCAGCTGCAAAATGCTATACTAATGATCATTGTGAGTATAACTTCGAAGCATTATGATTGACAATTCCATGCAGCCTTGAGTCTGTTTCCGATATGACAATCATTTTGTATAAATGTTTACCTATTATGCATGCATATCGCTATGGTAGTGACAAAGGAATATGTGGATCATTTCCAAATAGAGTAAGGATTTCCTGTACTAGTACTGATCTAGCATTCTTGGCACGTTGCATTTTTCAGCGCTCCCATACAAAGTGCCTCCTTTTCAATCTGCTTCTACATACTCATTAATTTTTTTTTTTTTTAATAGAGGACATTAAAATGTAGAGCAGACAAAATACTACGTATTAATGTCCTTTAGGTTTCAATCAGATGTGGTTTGATAATATAGTAGCACTTCAAACGTGGTGGCTATAAGTGGTCCCTTATAGGTGCACTCCACCATACACTCACCCTCGCTAGCCTCTACCCACCCTCGCGGTCGCGAGGTGGCCACATGCTAGTCTAGTTATACTGATGGATTAGTCACAAAAAGCAAACACAAATCTAGCCATTTGGTTAGTTCGCTACATACTTCTTTGTCAAGTCAACCCAATCTATCGGCCGCAACCACTTGATGCTGTGACCCCCCTCAATCAGACCCCCCTTCACCATGTATCAACCTCCGAGCGAAGCGAGTGGGCTTCTCTCCCTACGGCCTCACTTCGCTGCAGCGCCTCTCGCGGTCGGCAGGCGGTTCATTGCTAGTTAATTAATGTACCTAGAGTACGTCTGTATTGTCCAACTTGCTTATAAAAATCAAAATCAGGGAATGTGAAATGTTTCAAGCCTAAGGATAGCTGCAACCCGACTAAGGGTATTTAATTGTGTAACACAAGCTACTATTTAGCTCGGCATGCAGCAGCAAAATGATCGCATACATGCATCTGGTTACCTGTGGCAGAGGCTGAATTTGGAACGTTGTGTAGCATGAACATGTGTGCACACAGTCGGATGTGCCGAACAATTCAGTTTCATCGGAATGAACATCAGGGAAAAATTGGAGCGGTAGTCGGAACTTCGGAATGCATGTCCTTGACATGTTGGCGGAAACTTCCGGACAATTGTAGGATGGAGCGAATTGCACAAGATGATGAATAGTAGAACACTATTGGCAGTACTGTAGTGCTGCAGAATGTGCCAGGGTAAGCAGGCTCGAGCTTACCGGTTTGTTACCTTACTGAAGCTCAGTTCATATTTTTTTTTTTTTTTTTTTATTTCATTACTCGCGTGCCGCCTGATAGGCTACGGCGAGGTAAAGCTCAGTTCATAACTTCATATTAGCCAAATTATTATCCCCCTCAAAACTCGAGCTCGAGACGCTTGGGACGAGACTGTTCTCAGCAGGACGCAATTCCCACGCAAAGCTCGTATACAGGTTACAAATTCTAAAAATATGATGATGCTGGTATGCTGGAATGAATAGTAAAAATAATCTTGAATATGAGATGACATTTGAAATCATCTTCCCCCTCAATAGGCAGTATAGCCAAGGCACACACATAACACGCAGCAAAGCCCCCCAACAACCAATACAAACGCTCTCAACAGCAGTCGTCCAAACCTATAATCACCGCAACCCCTGTATCAGTGCCCGCTTCCACCTTCACCTTTCTATTGCGCCTATTCCTTCAACTTCGAAAGATCAACGGTTGTAGCACACAGCCTTAGGGTCTTGAAACCAATTGATACATCCAGTTGCAATGCACCTATACAGAACACACATCATGATTTAGCACGGCTCACTTCCTACAGAGGAGCAGCAAAGTGGGCAGAAAGGCGAGATAGGGTGAAACGCACTGATCTAACGTCGCCAACCACGGTCGAGAGCACTCCTGGAACTGAATGTAAGTGTTGCAGGGATGAAGTGGCGCACTGCAATCGAGCTCAGTGCGCTTGTCCAGGCAGACTGTGCGAGGGTCGCGGACCCAGAGGATGCATTGTGTCGGTATGCATCTACCCGCGTTGTGTATTAGCATATCCCATTTATTTAAACCGGTGCTAGTCAGAGTGCAATTATGTGGTGTGAGGAGAGTAAAGTATAATGAAATAGGTAGAAGCGTACTGATCGATCAATTGAAGCCACTTGTCACTGCACTCCTCATAGCTCTGATATGTATTACACGGGTGGTCTTTCGCATTGCAATCGAGGGCACATTCGGCCTTGGGGTCGCGGATCCATTGAATACAGCCGCTTAATATGCACCTATGTCCTCACATCAGTAACCGTGTGCATCTAGGACTATCAATACCAATTCACTGGACCTGGACGCACTTATCCAACAAAGCATGCCAGTCCTCTGAGCACGGCTTGTACTGGATATAAAGGTTACACGGGTGGTCCTCCGTGCTGCAGCTGTCGCCAACTGGGACGACGGCAGAGAGGACAGGAGCGGCGATGGCAAGGAGCGAGAGGAGCCCGGTGAATAACGTGGATTTGAGGTGCATATTATCAGTATGGCTGTGATCCCTCGATTAATCAAGTTTCTAGTTGTGGGTGACTGGTTTCTGCGGAAGTGGAGTGTGGAGAGGTCTCTTGTGGGTGGAGAGATTGACCCTCTTATAGCTTTCGCCCCTTCAGATTCATAACGTCTGCAGCTTCGGTCCAAGCTCGTCCGTCTTCCCTCCTGGCCTTTCCCTCAGGCATCCTGTACCCGGCAGTTTGGAATATTGTCTCGTGAAGGAAGGGTGCGTTGCATTCGAGGCTATGCATATGATGACCCTTTTTATAGTGCCATGGAGCAATGCCCTATTATGTTTTGTCTGCCTCTTATTTCTGCGGGATGCTGCATGGTCAGCCCACAGCTGCCATGACTTCTCCACATGGTGCTACTAATGCCCGCCGCACATGTACATTTTGATGACAGGCATAGCCATACCTTACTGTACGTGACCCCCCTCCCAAAAAAAAAAAAAAAAAAAAAATTGCCATACCTTACAGAGTCAGGATCCGCTTGAGACAATGTCTCAGACAGGATTAATGAATGTTAATTTATGTCAGTTTATTGACGTATTGATGTAGAGTGCAGTTTTACCTAGCTATACCGGACGACCCTTGACAATTTTTGCACTTTACTTACAAAAAATTAGCTATACCGGACGCCCAGTTAAACTGGACTGGGCAACAAAACTATAGTCTTTTAAATTGAAGTTACATACAAACTAATTAGCTGAACTGGATGAAGGCCTCGATTGCGAGACTTCTTT